>JASANG010000997.1:0-163774 GCA_030248215.1 Enoplolaimus lenunculus | reverse complement strand
GTTTTGATCCTATCTCCAACTGGTAATAGGTGCTACTCACATTTGCGAATTCGGGCTCTAGTTTCAGACTTCTTCTTACGCTGACGCGTAAGCTTAAAATTAAACTTAGGAGTACGTTTGTGTGTGCTGTTACGACCCTAAGAATGCTATTGGCTGACCTAAAGATAAAGCCTAACTTGCGAGCGAAGGTGTTATCCTTAATCATTGTTTCTGAACCAGTTCTATCTATGAGTGAATATTGTTATCGTATTTTGTTTGTTAAGATTGTTGCTGTAATTGTTTATTTATATTAATATATGTATATACATTAGCTAAATGTTATGCAATAAAGATTTCAGAATGTGGCGCCAGAATGACACGAAAAAACCTAGCCCGTTGTTGAAAACATTTTAGAATTACGGTAATCCCAAATTAAAAAAGTTTAGGCATAACAACAATGCTAATGTTACAGTAAATTACACTTGTACATTTTGAAATTACGGTAAAAATTGGTATTTGGAACGAGTCGATAAACCATAATATTATACTAAAAAAATAATAAAATTAAGAATACAAAAGCTAAAATTAAGAAAAAGTAACGAGACATACTAAAATATATATATAATTTTTATTAAAAATGTTAAACCCCTTTACATAAAGTATATAATTTCGTTCTTAGACAAAAAAATTGGCTGAGTTGCAGAACAGACTCAAATGATTTTAGTCGATTGTTGGAGTAAAGTCAACAAAAAGAGACTTAACTTTAAGGTAATTTCACATTTTTTGAAAATTTGCAGACCCTATCGAGCCTCAAATGTCCCATTATTATAGGTCGTCAGTAATTCACATTAGTCAATCTTGGCAAAGACTATTGACCCATTAGAGAAAACTAAACTGCGTGTGCGAAAAAACTTTCGACTTCAATCAAAACTTACTAACTCAAGAATCTTGGCTTTACAATAGAGTTTCACCTGTTATGGTTTGTACAGTCCAGTCATTGTAATCTAATTGAACATATGTCGTTTCCTGAAACCCTACTTATCCATTAGGCAACCGCTTCCAATTCAGGTTCGGATTGAATGTGGACAGCAAACAACGAAGTCACATGTAGAGAACAGGGCCGGATCGTTTTCATGCACGACTGTAATAGTGTCTAGTTAAGCTTTAGACCCCACTTTTTTGTCAGGCTTAGGTTTAAGCTTAGGTTTAGGAATAGGCTCATCCTTACGCTTAGGCTTAAGCTTAGGAATATGTTTATACTACTGTTCCAGCCCTGTTTTATACATTGGCCGATTGGTTGACACGTTTATTTTACTTTAAAATTGTAAATGGCTGTCATGATGGGAATTATTTTTTATTTGGAACAATTTTTATTGTAGAATTGTACTCAGGATGTGTAACTTGACATGACTCGCTCGCCATTAATGTCTGTAATATATAGTCTTAATTTAGCCATATCGCGTATGTATATTGACGAAGCTTGTGCAAGTAAATAAATGCTACCACTAAACAGTATATAACCAGTGGCGGATCCATGGGGGGCCACCCCGGCCGTGGCCTCCCCCCAACAGCATCTCAACATAAATTATATAGAGTGTCAATTGCTGTTCGACGCTGTTCCGAAAATAGCAGGCAGTTCGAACTCATTCATAATCGGAAACAGATGTTGCTGAAGCTGACTGGATTTTGCTTTTTCAAAACTGAATTGGCTTGCGAATCCGAGCCTTTAAATTTGTGCCTGTTTGAAACCAAATCTGAACTTATGTTGCCATCCTGTTGTTTAGATCTAAATTGCTTTGATTAGCTCGTGGTTTGTGTGTCGGTCAAAAATAAGTTTATTACCTGTGAAATTTTGCCCTCCCCATTGTAAGATCCAGAATCCGCCACTGTATATAACTCTTTGCCAAATGGAGTATCATAAGTAAAAGTCCTTTATACATTTTCCGACCCCTGTAAACATCATGGGTGGAACGTTTTCTTTTCTGCGAGACTACAATAGAGTAAGCTTAAACTTAAGACTAATTTTTTTGCTTAGATTTATGTGTTATTCTTACGCTTTATGTTTGGCTTAGCAATTTGCATATGCAACTGTAACGACCCTGTTCTATACATTGAGCCACTTTCCTAACAAATTTACGCCTTTGTCTTGGCTTAAGTATGCTCCTAAGCCTGACGTATGCCAAGATTTAAAAATTTTGTAAATTGTGTGAGGTGGGTTATGTGTACCTGAGCCTAAAGGATCAAAATTTGCCAACATAAAACGCAGTGTTTACCTGCATACATGTGCAGAACCAAATCTTGGTATAAGTTGTTACAGTTGAGCGGTGATGGTACGCAAACCAATAATAATTTAATATTTCAGCAAGAGTGCCTATATTGATTAAGAAACAACATATGGCAGGTGTACGATGTCTGGAATAAGCTTATCCCCAAGCCCCAGTAAATGGCACGTGCAAGGTGCTCCTCCATTTTATGGACAGCTAGAAAACAAGCAATCTGTGGACGTGGACCTACTAGAATGGCTAATAGACACAGTGCCTAAATAATTTGATCCTACAAGGCGTAAGTTGTCAGGTACCGCTACCTCGTTATAAAGCAGACTTTGGGGTTTTTGATATTGCTTGTAGGTATTAAAGTTTTGACTTCCTTTGCAGTACTGCCAAAATTCTACATATCACAGAATATTATAGAGATAAGATGTTAATCTCTTTTATGTTATTTTTCTCAAACAACTTACCCATTAAGATTTTCTATTTTTTACTGTATAATTACCCAGTTGCATCTCTGTCTAAACAGAACATTGAATTTGGGCAGTTGTTATGACAGATGAAGCACGTTGACAGCACCCGCCTTTGGACTCTGCAACAACGAGAGAATCTTGTAAGTTGATCAATCGCGAAGCGTAGTTTCTAAGAACTCTATATCTCTACGAGCTGTCATAACTCTGACGCTAGAAAATCCTTGCAATAACGGACTGATTTTCCAAGACCTTGAATCCTTGCGTTCCGCCAATTGTTCGCCACAACCGGACGCCGCGAGTCCGTGTCCTCCTCAGCACGCGTCCCTCAGCCCGGATACCGGCTCCGAGGGTGGGAGCAGAAATATTGCAACCAAGCAAACGGCTATAAACCAGTCAAACGTTGCGTTATCGCGTATGCATCTCGAAATATTAAACCAGGGGATGAGTTGCTGCTATCCTACCGGGACACCAGCACCCCACAGAATATTTCACAATTTGGGGTGACTGTGTCCGCTACTATAGTCCAGTTCGTATTCGGTCGTCAAAATCTGACAAATGTCACGAAACAAAGCTGGAAATTTTAGAAAATCTCGCTAAAAACGACAAAATTAGCTATTGTCGCCAAAGAGGACTGGCATTAAAATTATACCCAAATTTGCTTCCGATCAAGCTGGATGAGCTGACTGCGTTGCTGGTGATTTCAGCCACCAGGCATGATTTGTCGCGTGGAAATGTTGGCCAAGAATCGTGGTGTCGAGCGTGGAGTTATATGGTTAAACGGATAGATAAGTGCCTTAACGCTTACCTTTTCATGACCACTGCAACTCAGCAGCTTCCACTGTGCTCACAAGACGTCTATGCGTCGGTTTGTGCATTCGCCAAACAATATTCCGAACCAAAACGGCGACCCGAAAATCAATCATTTATCCCACCAGAAATTATACACCCTGGCAACATTGCCGGTTCGTCGCTATGCCACCCACAGGGTACTACGCTAGCGCCAGATCGACCGACGATTCATCACACTTTCCGCAAGACGAGCCAACGAAGCTAGCTATCTTGCGGAAAAAAATTATTTATCACTACCACAGCCTTCACAATCGACTAGCTATGTCCGCGTCCTATACTCACCGCGAACGTAGCATAAAACGCCAATTTTTGATTTCGAGCTTACAGAAACGTTAATAGAACCGAATTATGGTGCGTTTGAAGCTATGCAACGCTCGTGTCATATTACTAGTAAACTATTGACTGCAGTGTCACCGTCTTGTCGAAAAAAATCTACCCAAACCAGCGTAGAGTCTGAGCTTCCATCGAATTTACTGCTCTTCTATCAAACCAGTCGCCGCTAGGCACCCGCTAACGCTGCCATTAGATTCACAACGAATTTTCCGGCCGGATCTTCCGTTCTCCACTTAGTCGAAATCTAGCGGTGAATCTTAACTCGACAGTCAAACAGCGCTTGCAGTACGCCTTGGTGCGACGAATTGCAATTTTAACTGCAGCGCGAGTTGCGTGCGAGCAAATGTTGCAACGACATCCGGTTGAGTTAGGATTTGGCGATTTGTTGAATCAAATTGTCATCGGTGAACTCGACGGGATGGCGAACGGCAGTTGTGCCGATGAACAGTGAAAACAGTTAGAAATTGATTTTAGAGTTTGTGAATTTTTCAAATTGTAGTATAAAAGTTAGATTTATGGGTTTATTCTTAAGACCTATTCAGACGTGCAAGTTTTTGCTGCGAGAACTTGCAGGTGCTACTTGCACTTGCTAGTTTTGTCCAAAATTCCGTTCGAATAAACTTGCAGCTGCAAATAATTCATTAAAAAATAATGCTAAGAATTAAGTTCATATGTGCGAATAGCCATGCAAGTAAACTGAATTTATTGCATTCGATTCTCATTGGCTAATGAAAAAATGCAAATTCTGCGTGGAATTTTCAGCTGCAAGCACTCGTATCAGAAACATGCACGTGTGAATAGGGCTTTAGATTTAAGCCCCATTCAGACGTGCAAGTTTTGCAGCGAAAACTCGCCGCTGAAACTTGCACAAAATACCTGCAGTTGCAAGGATTTTCAAAGAAACCTTCCGATTGATCAATCAAATTGCAGGTGCAAGAAAATCAAGTGACTTGCAACTGCGTTCACAGATGCGAATTAAATTCAATAGCATGAATTCCAGTGAATAATTTGCAACTGCAAGAACTTCAAAGCTGCTTTGTGACCAAACGTACAAATGTAACTTGCACGTGCAAGTTTTTACTGCAAAAACTTGCACGTGTGAATGGGGCTTTAAGCTTTTCCAAGACATCGTACACCTGCCATATGTTGTTTCTTAATCAATATAGGCACTCTTGCTGAAATATTAAATTCCTATTGGCTTGTGTACCATCACCGCTCAAGTGTAACAACTTATACCTAGATTTGGTTCTGCACATGTAAACACTGCGTTTTATGTTGGCAAATTTTGATCCTTTAGGCTCAGGTACACATAACCCACCTCACACAATTTACAAAATTTTTAAATCTTGGCATACGTCAGGCTTAGGAGCATACTTAAGCCAAGACTAAGGCGTAAATTTGTTAGGAAAGTGGCTCAATGTATAGAACAGGGTCGTTACAGTTGCATATGCAAATTGCTAAGCCAAACATAAAGCGTAAGAATAACACATAAATCTAAGCAAAAAAATTAGTCTTAAGTTTAAGCTAACTCTATTGTAGTCTCGCAGAAAAAAAACGTTCCACCAATGTTGTTTACAGGGGTCGGAAAATGTATAAAGGACTTTTAATTATGATACTCTATTTGGCAAAGGGTTATATACAGTGGCGGATTCTGGATCTTACAATGGGGAGGGCAAAATTTCACAGGTAATAAACTAACTTATTTTTCACCGACACACAAACCACGAGCTAATCAAAGCAATTTAGATCTAAACAACAGGATGGCAACATAAGTTTAGATTTGGTTTCAAACAGGCACAAATTTAAAGGCTCGGATTCGCAAGCCAATTCAGTTTTGAAAAAACAAAATCCAGTCAGCTTCAGCAACATCTGTTTCCGATTATGAATGAGTTCGAACTACCTGCTATTTTCGGAACAGCGTCGAACAGCAATTGACACTCTATATAATTTATGTTGAGATGCTGTTGGGGGGAGGCCACGGCCGGGGTGGCCCCCCATGGATCCGCCACTGGTTATATACTGTTTAGTGGTAGCATTTATTTACTTGCACAAGCTTCGTCAATATACATACACGATATGGCTAAATTAAGACTATATATTACAGACATTAATGGCGAGCGAGTCATGTCAAGTTACACATCCTGAGTACAATTCTACAATAAAAATTGTTCCAAATAAAAAATAATTCCCATCATGACAGCGATTTGCAATTTTAAAGCAAAAATAAACGTGTCAACCAATCGGCCAATGTATAAAACAGGGCTGGAACAGTAGTATAAACATATTCCTAAGCTTAAGCCTAAGCGTAAGGATGAGCCTATTCCTAAACCTAAGCTTAAACCTAAGCCTAAGCAAAACAGTTAGTCTAAAGCTTAACTAGACACTATTACAGTCGTGCATGAAAACGGTCCGGCCCTGTTCGATACATGTGACTTCGTTGTTTGCTGTCCACATTCAATCCGAACCTGAATTGGAAGCGGTTGCCTAATGGGATAAGTAGGGTTCAGGAAACGACATATGTTCGATTAGATTACAATGACTGGACTGTAGAAACATAACTCAAGTGAAACTCTATTGTAAAGCCAAGATTTTACTTAAGTTTAGTAGTTTTGATTGAAGTCGAAAGTTTTTCGACACGCAGTTTAGTTTTCTCTAATGGGTCAATAGTTGCTCAAGTATTGACTAATGTGGAACTACTAGTGACACCTTTAAAATGGGACAGTTCGCTCGATCCAGGGTCTGTCAAATTTTCAAAAATGTCAACCCTTAAAGTTAAGTCTCTTTGTTGACTTTACTCCAACAATCGACTAAAGTCATTTGAGTCATGTTTCTGCAACTCAGCCAATATTTTGTCTAACAACGAAAATACATACTTTGTTTAAAGGGCGTAACATTTAATAAAAATTATATATATATTTTAATACGTTGTTCTTTCTTAATTTTAGCTTTTGGTATCTTAATTTTCTTATTTTACAATACAGCCACGGTCTGATCGACTCGTCCAAATACCATTTTAATGAATTTCAAAAACCGGAACCGCATTCTCAACTGCATACAGCATCTGTTGTCTTAGCCTTAAAACTTTAATTAGGATTTGTGAAATTTGAATTTTAAAATGTTTTCAACAAATGGATGTACATTTTTTGGCTGTCATATCCGGTGTCATCTGAACCTCGAATAGTCCAAGATACTTGATAGACATTTAGCTAATGTATATACATATATTAATATAAATAAACAATTACACAACAACTTAACAAACAAAATACGATAACAATATTCACTCATAGATAGAACTGGTTCAGAAACAAATTATTAGGCACAACACCTTCGCTCGCAAGTTAGGCTTTATCTTTAGGTCAGCCAATAGCATTCTTAGGGTCGTAACAGCACACAAACGTACTCCTAAGTTTAATTTTAAGCTTACGCGTCAGCGTAAGAAGAAGTCTGAAACTAGAGCCCGAATTCGCAAATGTGAGTAGCACCTATTACCAGTTGGAGATAGGTCTTGTAACACTGGAACCAGCGCATGGTGAGGTTCGAAATTCAGCACATTGTTCGCGTTTGATTTGCCCTACTTTTGTACCAATTTTGAGATCTGCAATAGCAGAGATGTTTGTCAGTTTGAATTCCTATCGCTAAGTGATGATAGGTGCTATACGCATTTGAGAATATGGGTCCAGGTTTAATCAACAAAAATTTAGTCTAAAGCTTAAGTTTTACTCTACTGTAAGTAAACCTGTTGGACCACAACAGACCTTTAAACGAACCGTTGGTCCTTGGCTTTATGGTTAGGCTCATGTTTAGATTTATGACCGATGTTCGTTAGAGATTTGTTGTATACACGGGACCAGCTGTGCCTAAACAAGCTATAGGTTCCGTTGGCTTTCGCCAACTTTACTGGTCATTTTTAGAACGGAGCGACAGATCATATGCTAACGACTCGAGCGATGCTAACACGGATCAAAACCAAAATTTAGTATTAAGATTTAGTACTGGAAATGCGGTTGAATTTTGTCGCTCGTTTCGTTTCGTTGCTTATTCACGTTTATATATCGTACGACCCTCAAAGTCATATGACTTTGCAACTACACTGTAAATTCCAATGAATTGATGAATTAATTCAGTTTGCGAGTTAGTTATTTCTGAATTAAAATCAGTGTATATTTACTCACTCTGAGTTGAGTTGACTCTGGGTGAGTTGATTAAGTAACTCAGAATGAATTGAATCAACTCAAAATTCTGAGTTCTGATAGTCCTAACTCAGATTGAGTGATTCAACCCATTCTGAGTTAAAATCAATTCACTGGAATATACAGTGTAAGTATTCGCTGAATCTCTAATACATTTAGCTAAGAAAACACAGCCCGTGTATGGAACAGGGCCGTATCGTTTTCCGGAGGGGCTATAATAGAGTCAGTTTAAGCTTTAGACTAATTTTTTGCTTAGGCTTAGGCTTTAGGCTTAGGCTTTAGGCTTAGGCTTAGGCTTATACTACTGTTCCGGCCATGTTCTATACATGGGCCGAAAACACACATTGGGAGTTTGACATGAACCTTTTGTGAACCCAAGTTTTCGACAGAATAAAGCTGCTAAGAAGTTGAATCGCTCGTCTGCGATGAACTGGCGCTTGGTGTATCTTCTGCATTTAAGGTTAACATCAAATACATTTGTGTAAATTTCTATAAGGATATCAACATACCGAGAGTGTGGGATTGTGGCATGTCAGTTACAAAGGCATATAAAACTCGCGAGCGAAACGACCGCGAAACCAAACACACCTTTATTCCTAAATCCTATCACAACATTTTGATTTTGATCTTTGATGAAGGGCTGGGCCAATGTGAACAACAGACGCGGAACAGTATTATAAGCTTATTCATAAGCTTACGCCTTAGCCTAAGCCTAAGCTAAGCAATGAAAATAGTCTAAAGCTTAAGTTTACTCTATTGCAGTCCCACAGAAAAACGTTCCGACCCTGATCTTTACATAGTCCACGGGATGGGTATGGCTTCGTTGCGTTTGGATTCACCATTCGTGCTGCACACGCTGACTGTGACAAAAATAATTTGAATATTGGATTTCAATATGGAATTCGGTACGTTCTGATAAAAACAGATTGGATATCTCAAAGAAATTGTCACATCGTTCCGTTGAAACAGTTTCACTTAGTCTTCGACGAATTGATCCAAGATCGGCCAAGGGAAAATTTTTTCTACAGTAAGATTCTTTTAATTATACAAAATTAGGTAATCGCAGGGACCAACAATCCTGTAGAAAGGTCAGCGCCCTACACCTTCTCCCAGTCACAGCTACGGTCTAAGTTGTTTAGGGTTGGTTATTGGTTAAAAACGTGAAAAGCATCAAACCGACCTCAGCTTTGAGAAATCAACCGGAAAACCAAGAGACGTTCCAACACAGTCCAAACGATTGATTGGTATTTTAGAAACCGGTTGTGTACTTTGATTGGATAATTAAACGTATCATATCATGAGATCTGATACGCTATTCATTTTTAACACTTTGCATACTACAATCTGATTGGCCGCTGGTGTATTAAATGATAATATACTGCAATATGATTGACTGGCTACGATCAAATCCAACAAATACTGCAGTTTTGCTGTTAATCCTTTAGCTGCATCAACTAAAATACACAAATCTCATTGGCAACCATTGCTTTAATGCGTCGCATGTTGGAATCTCATTGGCTCATGGCTATCATTGTTCTAACGGCATACTACAATATGATTGGCTATCTCTGTTATAACGCCAATATTACTTAAATCTGAATGGATATTGCCGTTTGAAACGGATCATTTGCTGCAATCGGATTCGCTGTTGACATTTTATTTGATTGTATGCTGCAATCTGATTTGATATTGCTATTTCAACGTTTCAAATGCTGACATATCATTAGTTATAGCTGATTTAGCGTTTAGTGTTACTGAAATCTGATTGGCTATTGATTTTTCAGCGGTGTATACGATGACACGATACTCTTGCGTAACGCCGTACACGAGACACCGTCTTGTATTTTCGATTTATCGTTCGTGCACGACCGCGGATCAGATCCACAAGAAGCGTTGTTGTTTGATGACGAGTCTTTGCTGTCTGCTCCCGTTCCGGATTCTTTCTTCAATTTCATTCGACGATTTTGAAACCAAATTTTAACTTGGCGTTCAGTTAAACCAAGATTGCCCGAGATTTCTGAGCGCCGTTTGCGATTCAAATAGCGATTGTAGTGAAATTCTTTTTCAAGCTCCAACGTCTGGTATCGTGTGTATGTCTGCCGCGTTCGTTTGATTTCACCGGTTTTCGCTAAAAAATATATACATACATAAGTTGAAAATACATAAATAAGTAAGTGAACATATATACATAGTATAATAAAACATACAAACAACAATAAATACGTAAAGAAACAAATTGAAATGAATGTAGTGAATACATAAACCTATGCCAAGATGGCTTCGATACTGACTTATTCAAAGCTGTACACCAGGACATACAACCGAGGGCCCCCAAAAAGGAAACAGCCCAAAATTTTTGTATTATCAAAATTAAGCACTAAAATTGCGTTTGGATTCGTCACTCGCTTCGCTCTGACGCTTGTTCCATTAGGATATATCGCGTTATCCTTTCGGGATAAAATATCTAAATCCGTCAATGATTACAACGTTGTAGTTGGTCTTTATATTAAAGGCTTTTAAATTTTTGGTTCATGAATGAGGTATGATTATTTCATTCCAAATCCAGGGCAACTCGGCGGGGGTACGAAATATGGACCCCCTAGAAATTTAATAAAAAATAGTTCATTTCATAGATTTCGACGAGCTAAAATTCAACGGTACCATTTTTAGCACTGCACGGCCTCCAGTTCAATAGTTATGGGCCTTTAAATTACAAATTTTTACTATACAAAACATGTACAAACACCAATCAAAATTGTGTACGGAATAAACCTGGTAAAATTTATAGTTTACGATTATACTTCCTGTTCCAAATCTGTGCCTGTTTGCACTATAATTTCAATGACTTGTCGGGCCCGTAGCCAAGGGGGAGCGAGTTGGAAATATTATGCCACCCCTAGAAACTGTTCAACCTCGCTGGTAAGTCACCAAATATCCTTGGATGTCCCTTCAAAAAACAATTAGCCACTCCAGTCTAGCAATTCATTATACGTTAAAGTACATCGGTGAAAAGTACAACAGCTCAAATGTGGGTCAATCGTACACGCGACCCACGCATAAACGCAGAACCGGATAACAAATGTTTTACTTAGGCATACCGGTATACCCGTGGATAAGCAACCCAAAATGTCACTAAAAACTTGTTAATCATTACCCGACAAAATAACTTTTCTGTGGGTGCGGGCCGGACGAACCATCTTCACCCACCCATGTATCCGGTATGGGTCACTCCTTGATTAAACTGTTTACGTTATTCTCTTCATACCACCTTTTTCTCAAAGTGCGATATTTACTAGAAAATCTTTAAACTATTTCGTTTCAGCCAAACTACATTTCTTAATAACAACACCATTAATAGTTGCTAATTGTTCAATTTAGTTGATTTACTGATGTTATAAACTTATCAAACAAAACTACTCTCATTTTAAGATATTATTTTGTTTTAAAATAACACCAAAAATGTGTTGCGTATCATTGTAAAGGTAAAACATTGCCGTATACTTTAAGCAAATTCACTTTCTGATATAGGAAATATCCGAGATATAGATGGATGGCCTCGAAGAATATTTTAGTTTCTAAATTTGGCCCATGTACAGAACAGGGTCGGATCGCTTTCCGTAGGGGCTACAATTGAGTCAGTTTAAGCTTTAGACTATTTTTTGCTTAGGCTTAGGCTTAGGAATAGGCTCATCCATACGCTTAGGCTTAGGCTTAGGAATATGCTTATACTACTGTTCGACCCTGTTCTATACATGGACCCCAAATTTTATCTTGTTTGGCAAGTCCAAACTTTGTGCAAATTATACAATTAGAATATGTGAATTTGCTTCAAATTCTGCTACTATATATATAATAACTTGTGATAGGTACCACATACAGTTGAATATACGGCTTGTAAACTGCATTATATTCAAAATAATTGCAATAACGTTTTTTTGCAAATAACTAATTGTTTGCATAAATTTTTTGCTATTTATACACTGTTAGACTGGATCTGAAGAATCGACTCAGCTTGTGCTGCTATCAATTTTAGCACTGGCGAATCTGAAAAGGCCACTCAGCGCAGTGTTGTTCAACTTGCAATTAAAACCAACGTTTTGCTATAATTTAGTACTAAAATTGCGTTTAGCTTCTTGTTCGTGAACTTTTTCGACACAGTGTGACTGACATCCCGATTCAGAAAATTTCAAATCCGCCAATGAATTCAAAAGTTTAAACGGTTTCAATGCTATATTTCCGGGGGGGGGGGTGGCAGCATCAATGAATTTAAATTTTATATACAATAATCACATTACATATTTTATTACAGAACGCCATTTGAAATATAAAATACGGTCCCTTGTCGGCTGTAAATCATTTGTTACTCGGCGTATTTTGTGGCGTTGTGTTAATTTATGGAGACCCTCGGCATAAATTCGTTTCGCTTTGATGTTTCCGCCGACCCATAAAAATAAATAGCGAATGCACCGCCCCCCCTCCCAGGGTTTAGTTACCTCGATTGCATGCCCCTGTGCCCAGGAAGACATATACATTTAAATGTTTTTTTGCTCAAAATGAATTAAAAATAATTAATATTTGAAAATATATTGAAATACCAAAATGACGTATTATCAACGCTGTTTGCCTAATAAAAGTAACACAGGAGTTGCTGATGACGCCATTTTGCAAAGTAAAGGTATATATTTCAAATATTGGTCTTTCCAGTTTGTAAAAAAGCAAGTTACCTACAAAAAGTGTCCATATTCTCAAATGTGTATAACACCTATCACCAGTTATCAAATCGGGTTCAAACAATCGAACCGTCCCAGCACTGAAAGTCGAACTTGACTCTCACAAGTTGCATTAATAATCAAATGCAACTCCCCAAATTTTGAAATTGTGTAATTGGCTGAATCGAAAGTTACAAGACTTATCACCAACTGATGATTGCTGTTACGGGCAAAAATCCTGCTAGTAAACATTGTTGTCTCCAAATGTATGCATTTATCCACTCCTGGATCGTAATAATTTCCGTGTCTCAGATAGCGATGTAATTAATTGATCTTGTTTAGTAAACAATTCTTGCGGTGAACCCTCTGTCTTACTTCTCCAAGCATGGGTCTGCGCAATGGCGGATCCATGGGGGGCCACCCTGGCCGCGCCCCCCCCAACAGCATCTCGACAAAAATTATATAGAGTGTCGTCAATTGCTGTTCTACGCTGTTTATTTCTCTGTTTTATACACAATAGTATAAGCAGCTTATAATAAGATCCCTCTTATCCCCCCTCTTATTTGGGACGCTACAGTATGGGTCAAAAATAATTTTATTACCTGTGAAATTTTGCCCCCCCCCATTTTGGGATCCTGGATCCGCCACTGGGTCTGCGTTGTTTTATGTTCCAATTGTGCATCAAAAACGACGCCATAAACTACGCTTAACTGAGGTAATAAAATGCTCATTTAACACGCGATAACCATTGGATTTAAATTTCAAAGCTAAAATTTACGATCTTTGCCGTTTTAGAAGCAGCTTGAATACTTCAGGCACGTAAAACCAGCTCAGTATATACCAGAGAGGGACAAAAACAATTCTATCAGGTTCATACGGTTAAAATTGGGTGTAAAAACATTCACTCAGGGGTCAAAAGTTTTCCGAGGGTCGAAGCCGTAATAGCTTATTAACTCTCTGTCCGGATTATGTATGTATGTATGTATATATACGTATCCACACCAAGGAGGTGGAGTTTCATGAAGAAGCTTGAAGGAACAATTGATAGTAGCTACTTGTTGAGTAGTGAGGGTCGTAACGAGCGCTGAGGGATCCTGAGGGGATGCAGGGACGCCGGAATGGGGGTTCGAAGGGTCGGTGGATACATTGTAATATTTATACAACGTTCAGACCGGTGTTCAAATATTATAAAATTGAAATTTTTAAACAAATTAAAATGCGACTTGCAATCAGCATCAATATTAATCTGTAATGTAGGTCTTTGATCGGAAGTAGGCGAAACTTTTCGGATATCATTTGCTCAAGCGATGCAAACAGTTTTTATATGCCTTGGGGCAATTAATACAATCAATTATTGACCAATTAAACTTCGTCTACATAAGGGCCAGTATAAAGAACAGGGCCAGAACAGTATTGCGTAAACTTACTTATTGTAGTCCCACAGAAAAACGTTCCGCCCTTGATCTTTACATGGGCCCATATAAGACATCAATTAGAGTCCTACGCTTTCTAATTTCAAGCGCTCAAAGGGTCAAGGTACTCAAGGTGTGCAATGGACCGAGCTGAAATTGTTTTCTGCGAATGGAACCGGTCTGACCAACTCATATGCCAACCGCTACACGACAGGGTGCAACCGGAGGTGAAAAATACCGGAGCCGGAGGTCAACGAAACTTGCCGGAGTCGGAGCCGGAACCGGATTTGAGGCGAAGTTAGGTAGTAACGATGATAGTTAACTAGTTAATTTTAGCCAATATCTGTAATATGTTGTGAAGTTGTTTGGCTTTTCGCTAATTTTCTGGGAAATTTCGGAAATTTAAAGTGAAACAAAACGCGCTAAACAAATAAATTTTGCAAAATTATGCAAAATTTTACTACCGAAACTGCCAGAACCTCCAGCAAAAATTCTACCAGAGCCGAAGCCGGAGTCCGATTTTCTGCCGCAGGCGGAGTCGGAGAGACCTCCAGTAGTACCCAACTACATGACTAGGCGTGATCGCCTTGGAGATGGTTCACGTGGTTGCATTCCAGACCAAGCATTAGGTCCATCAGCTGTAATTTTGTTTGGTTCAACTTTCCACGACATTTCGACCATGAACTCATTTAACCTGGGCCCATATTCTCAAATGTGTATAGTACCTATCATCATATACGTTTTCAAACTGACGAACAACTGCAATTGCAGATCAGAAAAATTGGTGCAAAAGTACGGCAAATCAAACGCGAACAATGTGCAGAATTTCGACTCTCACCATGCGCTGGTTCCAGTGTTACAAGACCTATCTCCAACTGGTGATACGTGATATACACATTTGAAAATACGGGCTCAGCTTTTAAAGCCAACCCTAATTACGGTTAAGCGCTTCGTGCCTGACAAGACAAGCTCCAGTAAAATTAAGAATCATAAAAACCAAAGACGAACGTGAACCCATGTGTCTAATAGTATTCGGTGGCCGGAACTCTATTTCGAGATACAAATTGTCATTCAACGTAAAACAAAATACTACTCCTGTAACTCTTCCATTATCAGCCAGCATCCGGAGTCCGCTCGGTCCCGTAGCCAAGAGGGCAGTCAGGAGTGCTCAGCCTCCCAGTGGAAAAATTTTGGCTCCCATAGAAAATTTTCAACCTTGCCTGCAAGTCTCTAAAAACGCTTGAATGCCCCTCCAAAAATAGTTTTAGCCCCCCCATAGCATGGTGGGCTGGCTACGGGCCTGACTCCGCCCTACATACACAACCGTCCCGTGATAAGTATATATTTCTCAGATGCACATGTATTATGCAACTGTCAATTCATTTGAAAATACATTGAAATGCTCCCAAAATTGCGGATACGGATACCCTGGTTGCTTTCACTCTAATGCGTTGAAGAAAATATCAAACGGCAACAAGGTCCTGGGTCACTTGGTCTTGGGTCAACTACCCATGCGTCACGGCGGGTCATGGCTCACATATCGTAACCCATTTCCATCTATGATTCGCCAATGAGCAATACATTACGAATTCATTCATTTTGTCGCATTTTTATTAATACATTTCCCAATTGATGCGCTGAAAAAAGGTGAGCCAAATTCACTCTCTTCGAAATAGCCTCTATAGGGCTACACCAACTGAGTCAAATTCGACTCCGCCAGAGTCAAATGTACGAATCAGTGAGTAGAATTTGACTCAGGTGGATTAGAATTTGACTCCGGTTGATCAGTCCTGTAGTGCCTATTTCATAGAGAGTCAATTTGATTCATCATTTTTGTCAGTGTGCGATTTCATACCTCACAAGTATTTCTACTCATTTTGAGAGCAAATTCAACTTTTCATTTGTGCAACTTAATATTATTATTTTTCTTGATTTCAATCTATAAAACAGGAATCCAGTTGAGTTTCAAAGTCATAACTTCAGCTGTGAATTTTATGCAAACGAGTTACAAATATGAAACTTCGGCGTCCGTATTCATAAATCTTCAAACAAGCGAATCTAAGCAGTTAAACCATTGTCTAACTCGGCTCATACTAAAATTCTAAACCAATGAAAATGTTTATATTTATCCTTTCAGCAGTAACTTCGATCGAAGAAATATTTTCTTTGTATGGCATCCTTGTATGCTTCGCTAAATTGAAATTGAAACCAAAAACACTACTAAGTTTTAATCATTTCAAATAAACAATTTTACCTGCGAGGCAGAAATATTACTGATCTTTAATAAAATCAGTAGATTTTTTAGTTAAAATACAAAATTTTTCAAGAATATTAAATATGAGAAACTGAGAGTTGGTGACAAAATTCGAAATGAAATTTTTGCACTTCAATTCGCTGGTGTTTAACAGAAAAACCCTCCAAGAGAAAATCTGTATTCAGCTACACTGCAAAAAATGGTGAGTCAAACTGACTCTGTCCGAAATACGTTTTTCCGGACTGCACAAACTGAGTCAAAGTTGACTCCGCGAGAGTCAAACGTGCGACTCAGTTAGTCGAATTTAACTCTGACGGAGTCGAATTTGACTCAATTTGTGTAGTCCCGAGGGCCTATTTTGGCGAGAGTCAATTTGACTCACCATTTTTGCAGTGTATTGTGGGATCCAGCTTCGTATTTGGTAAATATTCATAAAACGGTTAGTGTATAGAATACGGGCGAAACAGTAGTATAAGCATATTCCAAAGCCTAGGCCTGAGCGTAAGGATGAGCTTATACGTAAACCTAAGTAAAAAATAGTCTAAAGCATAAGGTTCATTTATTCCAAACCAGCAGAAAAACGTTCCGACCCTGATATTGTACATGAGCCCTTAATACAGCGAATGTGTCTATTTTGTTATCGTCCCAACAATTTCTGCATAACCAAAACCCATCCGAACGAAAAGTTTCGAGTTGGAACTTAAAACATTTAAATGTAAAATAATGCCCTTTCTTCCCGGATGCTTCAATCGCGAAGGTTTTCTCCTCTGCATTTCTTTAGTCTCTCGGTACCCAACCAATGATAGAGATCGCATTCCTTACGGATTACGACAGCGTCTTGGTTTTGATGTTTAGCTGCTGCACTCCTGTTAGACGGCCGTAGAAAAAATCGCTCCCACGTCCCTGAATTATTTCTCCAAAAAGTTTGTTCGGGGGTATCGATTCTCTGTCGTACCCCCTTTGTGTAGCCACAATTTTCCAACTATCCGATCCCTCCTTAGTAAACCTTACTTAGTTTGCCAGACCATCGCATCCACGAATAAAACGGCGAAGTTGTTTCGTTGTGAAACGCTTGAGTGTAACTTGCACCAGATGGATCATAGCCAAACATTAAATGTGGATGATGGTATCCATGCGGTGTATTATGATGTTGCAGTGCAGTCGTTGAATTGAATGCGTTGTTGTTGCTGTTTGCAACTGTTTGTAGGCCGCTGTAGCTGAATGGAAATCGATCTGAAAATGGGAATCAAATGAGTTATGTTGTTGCACGGTTATAGCGCAGGTACCGAACCCAATACGGAGAACTTGCTTCAAAGTTAGCATAGGTTGGATTAAGTATAACGGTCACTTGTTTGATGTTTATCGTCATTTCCAACTTATTGCAAAGATTTTGCTTAAAAATATTTCAGATTGCGATTTCCTTGAAAACACTTGCAACTGCAAGTTGCAAGTGCAAGTTGCATCTGCAAGTTACAATTGCTAAAACTTGCACGAGTCAACAGGTTTAATTCGCCATAGAAAACCTTATACCTGCCGCAGATCCCATCTGTCTCATCCAATCAAAATGTGACAACGCCGGCATATCGTTCCCTGCAACCAATGGCAACATAGCATTCCCGTGCTGAGTCGAATTTTGATTGGCTAATTGCTGTTGATATCTATACATTGACGACTGCCAGCTTGCAGGAGTCGCGTGCGCTCCTGTAATGTTTTGATCACGTGACACTCCTGGTGTTTGATAGACAGTCTTATCAGTATTAGATGTATTACTGAACTGGTTATAGCTCTGATCAGAATTTGTTGCATAAGTTGATAAATTTGCTTCTACTCCTGTTTCTTGCTGTTGCTGTTGTTGTTGTTGTTGTTTTTGTTGTTGTTGTTGTTGTTGTTGTTGTTGTTGTTGTTGTTGTTGTTGTTGTTGTTGCTGCTGCTGCTGCTGCTGCTGCTGTGATTGTTGTTGTTGTTGTTGCAATGTACCAGGAGTACAGAATTCATCGTTAAATGCCGTAGATGATTGTTCGAATGTATCCGGAGAAACTTCCAGTGTTGTTGTTGTCGTTGTTGTATCGCAACTTGCAATTGTTGGCAATTCCCCTGCAGTGGCATCAGACGTAAATTGATGCTTTTGAATATTCGTCGAGTGTTTATTGCAACTTTGAGGCTGATAATAATAATGCGCAGGTGAGACAAAAAACGGAGCCGGGTCGTAACTCTGGTTGAATCCAGGACTGGTGAACATTTTGGGATTAACACAGATCCAAAGCTGTTTTGAACTTTGAAAAAAAATTATAAATCAATTTAATACATTTGTAAATTCATTTTGGACGTTTTTATGCCTGAAAATAACAGGTTTTAGTGAGGTTATTCAGCGAAGCTATTACATTCGCTCGGGGTCGTAAATTGAATGATGGTATCGGTGGCGCCGATACAAAGGCAGTCCTGACCGTCAGCCGCCAACAAGGATCACAACCAAAAGTTTGTATTAAGATTCAGCATTTTAAATGCAGTTGGCTTCGGTCGGTTTGTTCGCGATGTTCTTCCAATATCATATCGAGGGCCTTCAGAATTGGTTGCATTCATCGCTTGGTGATGACAGTGTTTTAGCAATCATAATTTTCCTATTTAGTTCATTTTTAGTAACACGGGTACGTTTCGCAATTTTACTGGCAGAGGTCTAAGTGGGTACAAATTTCTTTATCCGACCCACGATTTACCCGTGGAAATTTCACTTTTATGCGCACGGGTATACCCGCACACGTTTGATTTACCCGGTACCCATGTATACCATCCCTTAATTCTTATGGTCATTAAAAATTAGGGCATTGGTAGTCATAATACAACACTGTATTAAATTCCAATGAACTTACTCTGAGTTGAATTGACTCCAACTCAGACAAAGTTGGATTTACTCAAAATTTTGAGTTCTGATAGTCCTAACTCCTCCGATTGAGTGATTCAACTCATTGTGAGTTAAAAGCAACTCACTGGAATTTACAGTGTAATCGCTAATCTGATACATGTAAAAATAAACCGTTATTCTATATAAAAATAACACGACGAAACACCGAGCTAATATAGCTAACCCTAGAGTTTGTCGTTTGTTACCAAAATTCCAACTCGCTAAAGAATCACAAATTTTTACCCGCGCTTTGAAATTTGCTCCTCATGGTTATATCTTACAGCCACTCAGCCAATCAAATGTTTCACAAAAATTAACTGCAAATTGCGCAAATAGTTTTGAGCAAAAGCCTACTGTTTATCAGTGAAAATATGCCGACCCGAAATTGAAAAGAAATTTGAAAACTGAAAATTGCGAAAGTAAAACTTGTTTTCAAATGAAATTTCCTTTCGTATCAACCAAACACTTATTCGATGTAACATCAAGAAAATATAATTAACTTTCAATAGAGTTGAACAATTTTTAATTGATACTATATGAGTGTATTTAGGTTTGTATTTCTAAAATTTTACTGGTTTGGCTACTTGAAAGGACAAACCAAGCGAACTTAACGCGATGTTGTTAACAACTGTTCTGTACAGTGTAAATTCCAATAAGTTGATTAATCAACTCAGAGAGAGAATTTGTTATTTCTGGTTATTTTTGAGTTAACAGTAAATATTAACTCACTCTGAGTTGATTTAATTTCGAGTGAGTTGACTAATTAACTCAGTATGAGTTTAAATCATTCAGAATACTGAGTTCTGTAAGACCTTATTCAGAGCTGAGACTACTAAGTGGATTCAACTGATTCTGAGTTTAAATGAATTCATTAGAATTTACAGTGTAATAAGTAGCCCAATTAAGATTGTACGTGAGTAATTCGCGCACGATACTGCACCACCGTGATGCACGGAGACGGACGGCGGCGGACGTCATCAAAAGTATAGTGCCATCCTAACAGATGCATGGTCAGACCCATTCCATTCGGACACTGTGATTCGCCGCTCTGTCCATTGAAGCACAATGTTCCGCTGTGAATATGAAAACTTTAGGTTCAACCTTTGATCGATCTCAGAGTATGAACCAGATTACGCTCAAGGGTTTTGGTACCAAATCAACTGGTTAAAATATACACCCAGTACCTAATTAATTTTTGTCCAATTTGCATTTTAGGTTCATAAAATTAAGAAATCTGGCATCCAAACATTGTCGTAAAGGTGTCAGGATCGCCTGGAAGCCTAAGGGTGGAACTATACTTGACGTGTAGAGGCGTCCGGTGGCCATCAGACAAATAGTACAGATACCTTAATTCAACTCAACGTTTCTTTCTACTTCACGTAATTTTGTCGTGGTCTGGGGGAACCAATCTCTGAGGTCCCCCTTTTCAGATTCGTATTTCACATCCATTATGGTTGCGCTATACTTGGCGTCCGTCACCGTCCATCACCCGTACGGCGCCGTCCGTCACCGTCCATCACCCGTACGGCGCCGTCCGTCACCGTCCATCACCCGTACGGCGCCGTCCGTCACCGTCCATCACCCGTACGGCGCCGTCCGT
The DNA here is from genome assembly GCA_030248215.1 of Enoplolaimus lenunculus. NCBI lineage: Eukaryota > Metazoa > Nematoda > Enoplea > Enoplida > Thoracostomopsidae > Enoplolaimus > Enoplolaimus lenunculus. Next base: position 142,806 of record JASANG010000997.1, on the reverse strand, counting down.
CACCGTCCATCACCCGTACGGCGCCGTCCGTCACCATACGTTATCGTACGTTAGTTATTTGCGTACGATACCGCATAGTGACGGACGGCGCCGTATTGGTGACGAACAGCGCCGTACGAGTGACGGACGGGCGGAACAGGTGACGAACGGCGCCAAACGGTACCGTGCGGGTACGACGCGGCACGTCAAAAAAGTATAGCGCAACCTTTAGAATTTGATAAATTGTCGGTTGAATATCGATTCAAGGAATGGTAAAATTTGAAATTTATTAGCTTTTACTACATTTTATTTCAACGAATTTTGTACAAATGTCGAAATTACGCGCTTTTGAAAACAGCTTAAAAACCTGTTACTAACTGATGATAGGTGCTACACTCATTTGAGAATATTGACACAGGAAAAAGTAATATTCAGTTCAACGGATGAGAAATAGAACATATGTAATGTCGGTACAACATACAAATGGAATTTTAATTCTAAACGAAACTTCGAGGTGATTGTATATAAGTAACATTTGATTTTAAGACAAATTTTACAAAACGTTTCACTTACAAAGATCAGGTTGACGACAAATGTTGCAAAATGTTTGAAAAGCTGAGCCCAAAAATTACAATTTGAAACATTTTGCGTAGCGTTGGCTTGCATCATGTAATTACGCTTTAATATGAAAATGTTTTTCGTGGTTTTTTAAAACTTTTTTACGATAAAATAATATTTATTTGTTATTTTAATAATTTTGTTAATTTTAGGAAATTGGTCACGCTTGCATCATTTAATTCGGCTTATAAGAAAATGCTGAACCAAGCGGCGGATCCATGGGTGGTATGTATTCTCCCCGCCGGCTGCCGAGCGTAAATTATTTTCAGGGTTAAAATTAAACATACAATGCAAATTTTTGCTTCAATATCTCGAGATTTCACAGTTCTTTAGGTGGTTCGCTCCGAAGCTCAGGGCAACTTATTTTCTATGTGCTCTGACCATTTTCTAAACCACGGCGCAGTCTGTGTTTAAATATATAAGCTCAAAGCGCGGATCCAGCTGAAATATGGCATGGATCAGCCTACCGGTGAGTTTCTGAGTTTTTGTGTAACTTGTGGGTGTTTTTGTATGCGTTAAAATATGTATGAATATGCGTCAAAACTTAACATTTTCCACTTGTCCATCCCACCGCCAGGAATTCCTGGATCCGCCACTGCGCTGATCATAGTGATTACAGCTAGCGATAGTTGTAGGAGCTTAACAATCGCTTTAAACAAACGAGTACCGCTTCGAGGTTCTAAAAAATTCCGTGTTCGTTAACATATACGATGTGATTATTGCAAGTACATCATCATAATGTCATTAATGCACTATACTCAATACCTCAACTTGGACTTCTACATAAATCAGAACAAAGTTGTGACCTGTACACAATCGCTGCTGAGTTTCCATTTTTTCAATTTTTAAACAAATATCCGGCGTGAAAAAATACCGGAGCCGGATATCCGGTTGCACCCGATACATGTATATATAATTTGAAAATAACCAGTGTAAAGCAATTTTGCTGTCTGCGCGACTTGAGTTCGCTAAAGCATAGCTTTCTAAGCTTAAAATTAATAGTAAAATATTACTCAATAGCGTAGACAGGATTCGCTTTCGCAAAGATGAAAATTTAAAAAATTTCAAAGTGACCGAATGTGTGATAAACCAGCATATTATAATGTCAATATATAGTCGTAGTACCAGGAAATTTAAAGCGGTTACATAGAACGTAGCCTTGTACTATGAAACATTTCTTGACAGGAATGTTTACGGATTAAAGGACGCAATAAAATACAACGAATCTTTGAGTTCAAATTGAAATCTGGAGTTGGCCAGAGTCAAAATATACAGCAATAAACACCTACAGACAACAGTTTAACCAACCACCTGTTAGACCAGAACACTTTAAATAACGCAATTTCATTGGTCCGTTAATATTGTAGTGTAAATTTCTATTTCGCACGTTAATTCGTCAATTGAGTTTGTTATTTAAATTTACAGACAATCGCGCAATTTCATTGGTCACTTGAACTTTGATATTTATATTCGACAAAATTTAACCATTCAGCATTGTTTATTTCGTGATCATGTGTCTCGTATTTTGACCAATCAGCGACGAGTGTCAATTTGTCTTTGATGTTTTGCCGCGTTGTGCTCGGCTTCGAACGGCAATAATTGTGCTCGTAAATTTTAATTCATTACTTTTCGCACAAAATTAACTTTCGTATACTCGCTCGAGCACTCGCGTGCTATGGCCAATAGACACCACGCTTAGGGAGCACAAATACAAAGGTGTCAGGGGGGAATCGCTTTCCTTTGCTCCGTACGGACTTCGCTTTACTCGCCGCGTGGCGCCGGACGTCGCCGCGCGGCGCTGTAAACCTTTATTAAAACGACCACGCGCCGGCGTACGACTCGTTAAAGCATAGCGCAACCCTATATTTTCACCCCCTGCGCCGGTAATTTTATATTGATAGCATTAAAAAATTCTACATAAATTTATCTTGTTCAGTTTATAAATCTGCGCCCTATCCTATCAATTCGTGGTTGTGGACGTCCATGACGGACATTTAAAAGGGGACACGCAGTTAATAGATATCCCCTCTCAAAAAATTATTCAGGTCTGACGAAAGTATGCACGGTTTTAGGGTTAATCTACAGCATCCTATAGGCTAAAAATTGCTGTTTGACCTTTTTGAAATGAAACTCAGGCTACGCATTTGATAGACACATTGCCAGGCACAGGCTTGAACTTGGCAGTAATGGACGTGGCCAGAAAATGGCTTTGCGCCATCTGGAACAATTCGACATAAGAAAGTTGGACCAATGTAAAGAACAGGGGCGGAACAGTATTGGGCGAAACAATTAAGCCTATTCCTCGCCTAAACGTAAGCTTAAGCCTAAGCCTAAGCGAAACGAGCATATTCCTAAGCCTAGGCCTAAACCAAGTAGGAAAATGGTTTAAAACTTAAGCTTACTCTATTGCAGTCCCACAGAAAAACGTTCCGCCCCTGATCTTTACATGGGCTGAAAGTTAAAAATTTACCATTTTCCGTGTTCAGATTAAGCCCAGAGTCTAAATGGCTTAGTTTTATTGCGCCGTCAGAAGCGGACATCAAAAATATTTCATGATATTTAAACATTAACACCTTATAAAACAGTTGTGGCGATAGGTCTTGCCCATAAAAGAGCCAGAACCTAGTGACGCAACCGCCTTGGGGTGTGACGTATGATGTCATTTATTTTTGGCATAAGAAAATTTTGCATAACACACAACCCAAGTAAAGAACACTGGCGAAACGTTTTTCTGCGTGACTGCCATAAGCTTTAGACTAATTTTTGCTTCGGCTTAGGCTTAGGAATATGCTTATAACGGCACTGATCTGTACGTTGGCCTAACATACAATGAAGAGTTTCTTAATGTCATATTAAATCCCCTTACACTGCAAAAAATGGTGAGTCAAATTGACTCCCTCCGAAACAGGCTCTACGGGAGTACACAAACTGAGTCAAAATTCGACTCCACCAGAGTCAAACGTGCGATTTAGCGAGTCAAATTTGATTCTATTGGAGTCGAACTTGGCTCAGTTTGTGTAGTCCCGTAGAGCCTATTTCGGAGAGAGTCAATTTGACTCACCATTTTTTGCAGTGTACAAATTGCTAAAATTGCATTTCGCTTCTCGCTCGCGAATATTTTTACCAATGGTTATAGATCGGCGCAAGCGCATGCGGCGCCCTTTGGTTCCGGACCGCCTGCTGCATCCCTGTTTAGGGCCGCAGAGGTAGCGGCAGCCAGGGGTCAGTAGCCTCCTTATCAATAAGAATTTACATATGTACGTTCGTTGTTTTCGGCTTTAATTCAGCTTAAAGATGGAAATGTCCTTCCATCGCAAATAAAAGCCTTGTACATACCCAGCACCGAGTTTAGCATCAGTCCTATCCTCGTAGGGTGACTTCGACATCCTCAGGTGGGGACGAGCTTGAATTGATCCAACGAAAATTTAGACAATCTTGCCAAATTTAAACACAATTTGGGGGATTTGTAACCAGCGCTTTCTAAGAGTGAAAACACTGGCGGTAAGAATATTTCCGCAGGGGTAAACATACGATAATTCCGTATCAAAAACAGCGCCGTGAGCGACCCAAGGATCTTTCTGAACAACCGTGGGTCTCTGTGAGACGTCTGTGAAAGGTGTCGGGACCGCTTTGAAGCATACTTGGGTCGACGATAAACTATTTTAGCCAAAAACGAAGCTTCTAGTATGCCTAAAGTCTAAAACTGGATCCCAGCGTAAGATTTCGCCTAAGCCTGGCAGAGCATAAACCAAAAGAGTGGAAAATTATACAAAATGTATGTATCTGTATTTATTTATATGTTATACTAAAAAATATTGTTTCTTTTTTAAAAAAATTACATTTTATATCGTTTTATGTTTCCCGGTATGATAAAATGGTTAATCTTCGGCTAAGTTATTTTAGTAAGTGGCTAAGCTTAAGCCTAAGCAACGATAATACTTGATTTAGGCGTTTTTATTCTCAAATTACAAATTCGTCTAAAGTGAATTTCTTTCGCAATGATTTTTAAGCCAAAAGTGTCGCGAAAGCGACGATGTCTCGTGGGTTGATGCTTATTATGCAAAACAGGAGTTATGCAAAGTTAGCAGTGCAGTTTAGCTTAGACTAGTTTTTGTTTACCAGGCAGAGAAGAAAAGTTTTTCAATGACACTCGAGGAATGCGACCAAAGTTATTAATTAACATTTTTGCTATTTATGGTAAGGCCGGTGTTACGTATAGTCACCCCCTAAAACAAGTCCAAGAACGCCCCCAATAAAACATTTCACAGCTCTATTCGTGGTCCGCGAAAAAACATTTTTTGTTTGCCAAAAGGGGGCACCTCAAAGGTCGCCCATATCCAAATGAGTGGATTTGGGCCATATCCGCCGGCACTGGTTTAGGGTTAAGTACATCAATTTAGCTTTTCATCGCTTGTGCTTTATTGCCTTCCCTCCGTTTAAACTGGGCAGAAATGGTGATAAACATAAATTATTTTGGGCCCCCGAAAAAAATGCCCATTAAAATTGGTTTAATTGCGCCCTTGTGTGGTTTTAAACTGCACAGCGTGGAACGAACCGTATGTAACAGATTAAAAATCATTTTGCAAATTTGTATTTAATGTTTTTGGATGTGGGACAAAACCCGGCACCCATATATTTTTGAATATTAACCCTTTCTCACATGAATATTTTCAATTTCAATAAATGTAATTTCAAGGTAAGACTCGATCCCCAGTCTCTCGGGTGGGAGGCGTTTACGATGAGCACTGAGCCATAGGAGCTTGACGCTCGAGCCCGAGGGGGCTCTCACGTCTTGTGGAGATTTTGCACTGGCGCATATATTTTAGAATTGTTAAACACTGCTCACAATGTCTGTGTTGCTCATATATTACTAGTATTTAGTTGCTCATAGTATACTCTATGAGTTAAAGGGTTAATACAGCCATATCACTACCTTTTTACAGAGCTTAAACAAATTCGCAAGGCAAAATTTTCGACTTACATCTAAGCTTAGATTTACATTTAGTGTCGTTTTCAAGCTCATCGAACTTAGGATATTGATTTCTTCCCGAACTTTTGGGTCAGAATGTAAAAACACCACTTGTAACAGGCTTTAGACTAACGGTGTTTACATCCTATAAGAGAACACGGTTATACACGACATTATCCATCCTGAAATAAAATCTTAGCTACGCTGACGCTCCTGTTCGAGACCTGTAAAACACTAAGGCGAAGTCATCCAAAATCCTTGTTGGAGTCCATGATTTAAGCTGGGCGTCCAACGCGGATCTAAAATTTAATGTTTAGCCTATGATGTTCGTTTCACCAAACAATTCGAATATGGTGAAACCACAGTTGAACTGTTAGCTTTCCAACTGGTCATTTTAGTCGTACTTCTTAAATTGTTTGAAATTTTAACTGGTTTCATTTACAGCATTTACCGGAAATTCCGTTATTTTATGCTTTAGTTTGATTTAAATTACTTAAAAACTGATCAGTTTGTTCATACAAACGTGTGTAAAATTGTACGACTTATATATTAAAATGTCAAATTTGATACAGAATTTTAAAATTTCGCCTGATTTTGCTAAATTTTTCCATAAAGTTTTGGGCCATTGTAAAGAACAGGAGCGGAACAGTGTTGTAACTATATTCCTAAGCCTTAGCGTAAGCCAAACCCTAAGATGAAGCCTAATCCTAAGCCTAAGCGTAAAAATGAGCATATTCTTAAGCCTAAGCCTAAGTCTAAGCCAAGAAAAAATTATTCCAAAGCTTAAGCTTACTCTACTGCAGTCCTGCAGAAAAAACGTTCCGCCCCCTGACCTTTACGTGGGCTAAGTTTTGTTTTCAATTTTGCTTAATCTTGGAAAAAGAAAAAATAATATCTGCGCCTTTAAAGCACAGTTAAGTAGAAGGCAAAGCAAAATTAGGCAAAAAAGAAATTTGTCGACCAATGATATTTGTTGTAAACCTTAAAGTATGAAATAACCAATGTTATGTACCGTTAATTTTGATTATTGTTTTGTGTTTTCAGATCGCCATTTTCAGGCAATCAAGACTTCATCGAGTAGAGATGGGAGATGGTTCAGTTGCCAATCAGACGTGTCGCGGTGGACATTTGACAACGAATTTTGTTCACCAGAAGCTGAACAATGTGTTTTCTTAGCTAAATATTAAAATATGAACACTGGTGAATATCATTGTACAACCGGGGGTCTGCCTCCGGCTCCGGCTCCGGCAGAAAATCGGCCTCGGGCTCCGACTCCGGTAAAATTTTTGCCGGAGATTCCGGCAATTTCGGTAGCAAAATTTAGCATAATTTTGTAATGTTTATCGGTTTGAACGCGTTTCGTTTTACTTTTGTCACAGTTTTCAGGAAAGAATTTCCGAAAATTCGCAGAAAATTAGCGTAAAACCCAAACAATTTAACAACATATTGCAGATATTGGCTAAAATTAACTAGTCAACCATCATCGTTACTACCTAACTTCGCCTCAACTCCAGTTCCGGTTTCTGGTTCACGCTCCGGCAAGTTTCGTTGACCTCCGGCTCCGGCTCCTATATTTTTCACCTTCGATTGCACCCTGGTGAAAATGTATCAGGTATTCGTATAAATTGAATTTTCTTATTTGTATATATGCTACACGCAGTTTCGTCTGTTTGAGAACTTATTTCTAAGTAAATGCCGCTACAGTTGCTTGAAAATAACAGACCATATTTTCAAATCGCTATAGTAGATTTTAAATTCCAGTTAGTGATAGGTTTTCAAACAAGCCAACTATGGTATCCACTATAGAAACATTTTCATTAATAAAGTTTGTTCAATGGTTCAGATGATCTATTGCTAACTGGTGATAAGTGCTACACACAACTGAAAATATGGTTCTAAACGACTGAGGTTTGTTATTGTTAACGGCCAATGTAAAGAACAAGGGAGTAACAGTATTATAAGCATATTCCTAAGCCTAAGCCAAGCAAAAAAATGGTCTAAAGCTTAAGCTTACTCGCTTGCAGTCCCACGAAAAATCGCTCCGTCCATGAACTTTACATGGGCCCAACAGTGAGTAGTACCAAGAGTGGATAATCACACGTTAACAAGAGTGTGCAGTTACCGAAATTTGTGTGAGACAAAATGTACCACCGTGTGTTGCGTTTTTGTCCTACCAACCTTCCCTTTATTTAAGGGTTCGGTATCACATGCAATACATCTCAATTAACCTATAAGCGGAACATTTTTGATGCCGTATATATAGCACAAAATGTACTCCACCTAAATACGGGGGTGGTGGGCCAAAAACGCACAGCGCGCCGGGTATATTTTTTCCCATTTAGAATGCACTCAGTTCCATACTCTTGTTCAAGTATGCATCATCCACTGTTAGAAGAACCTATCGCCAGTAATACGATAGCTTTTACAACTTCGAATCCGTTCCACTTCAAAATTTTCAAGGATGTCATGGGGATAGGGATCGCCATGGGGTACGGGGTGGTTTGGGGATCAGTTCAAAATTGGCGGTGATCCCTACCTCGATTCGGGATTACAAAATTTTAATATACATACAGGCCCGTAGCCAGCTCACCTTTCTAGGGGGCTAAAAAATTTTCAGGAGGGGCATTCAAAGGTTTTCAATGCGTTACAAGCAAAGTTGAAAACTTTCTAGGAGGGTTCAAAATTTTCCAAGGGGAGCTACGCCCGCCCTCTTGGACCCTCCTTGGCCACGGGCCCGCATACACATTCCGGAACAGACAATGTTATACATACATTTATTGACTAGGTTGTTCTACATCTCAGTAATTGTAAACTGCGTTCATTAGCGTCACTTAGGTTCTCTTACATGCATACTTTGCTACATTACAGGTTAAACAGTTCCTAGCCTTTCCAAAGACCGGCAAAAGAAAATTGTGTGGAGAAATCAGAACATCCGGACGGTAAATGTTTTCAGGACGCTATCCACCCCTGACATGGTCTCCCAATTGCTAATTGAATGGCTATACTTTAAACAGCCAATACGGTTATTTTTCCTTCAATTTTTGACTAAAATTCATCGCAGTTATGACCGTTTTTACAACTGATGAAACTGTTTATACAAACATCGAAATTAAAAAATTTCAAAAACTTTCGCGATTCGCTTCATCGGACAGTATGCAAACTAAAACAGACGGGCTTATATTTAGTTTCAGTACTCAGGCTGTTATATTTTAACCAATCGGATCCTTACTTTCGAACATGAGATTATACACACCCCTGCTACACCAAAACTTGGCCGATGCCGTTCCAGGTGGTTGGAATTGCTGTGCTAAAGTTTTTTTATCTGAAAAACCTTTACATTTCATGATGGTCGACCAAAACTTGCAGTTGCAAGTTACTTGGGACCCGAATAAGAGGGAGGGGCTGATATTTATTTGGCCTCTGTAGAGTGTAGCCCCCTGTTGTTCGGTTACGGACTGTTATTTATTTTTAACCCACGCTCTGCCATCCTCAATGCTATATATCCGGTACTGCAACTCTATCCGTTGAATTAAACGTTTATTTTTGTCTTGTGTCAATAGCTTGAGCGATAATGCAAAGTTATAACTTAGGAATCTACTTTCAAAACTTAAGTACGCTTTAAAGTTTTGAACCCAAATTTTTTGGTCCTGGAGTAATATATGCGCTACAATTAGGGATAAGTGACATTTATGGACTCTAATTAGGGTTAAGAGACTCTATCCGCTTACAGACTCTTATTAGGGATGCAGACTCCAATTGATTGGGACTCAAAATGGGGAACCCACTCTTAATACCCAACACCCTCTTATTCGGGTCACTACAGTACAGATGCAAGTTTTTTACTGTCAGGCAATTGCACGAGCAAATAACTGCGAGTAGACCTGCAGGATTACATGCAGCTTTAGCCTCGCTCCAAGGGATCAAGCAACAATCTAAAAATGGTAAATAACAATTGACAAGGTTAAGCGTCATTAATCACTTATCATAAAGCCTTAGGGCAGGAATGTTTATTTTTAATGATTACAGATACTTAGGACACCTGTATCACAGCCTGCATGACGTCCACCATATCGGCCAGTTAGCGGGGTGGCGAGCATTCCCGTGAGGATCCCAACGAAAATTATCCGCTGAGTGAGGTTGGGTGGGTTGAAAATTCTTACCCCAAGACATCCCTGAAAATTTTTGATCGGTAAATTCCTACAAATAACATTGAACTGTATATCTTGAAAATTTTATACTTCTATTATATATGCTGCGGTGGGTATCAGAAGCCTTGTAAAACTTGTCTTAAATTTCATCAAACAATGAATTTGTTTCATTCCAAATTTCTTTTCATTCCGTTTAGACTTAGTCTAAGCTACGGTTATGTCCACGGCAAGACTGTAAATTTTCTATTTGACAATAACTCGTTAGCCAGATGTGTGATGGCAGAAATGTTAACACCGCTACACTCATCTCAACAAGCTGCGTCGAATGGTATATAATTTTACTTTTGACAAAAATTTTTTTCTGGTTTCCTTGGGGAACAGTGTGACCTTAAAAAGTTCAAATTTTTCAAAAATTCAAATTTGGCATCGAATGATCAGAGAAAGTCATGCATGAAAAGCTCAAAATATGCAAAAATTTTCAAAATACAATCATTTTGGGCAAACGCCCGCTGGGGCAGATAACCGAAAAGACTCGATGTTTTTTACGAAGACTAAGGGTGGCGGTATACTTTTGATGACATCCGGCGCCTTCCGTCACCATGTGGTATGGTTCACAAATTAACTCACGTACGATACCATATGGAGACAGCCGGTGTACGCACAAGTACAGTGCCACCTTTACGCTCAGATACTTAAAAGCGATCCCCGTCTTCCGAATAAAATTAGCATTCCATTCATTTTAACCAAAGGTGCATCCTCGGCGGGCCTCTTTATGTGCCCCTCCTGAAACCTTTAAACTCCGCCATAGTAAGGTGAGCCGTCTACGGACGTGCCCCTCGAAGCCTTTATTGGTTTCTTGCCAGACCCGCTTAGCCAATCAAAGCAGAGAGACGGCCTCAAGCGTGAACAAACCGTGTTCAGCGAGTGTTTATACAGAAGAATTAGAAGGCAAATAGACTCTATGTCGACAGTGTCTAGTATATGCTCATTTTTAATATGTTTGCACTGTTGTTGTTGTTTTTTTTTTTAATTTTGTTCACATGACTACCCGCGATACCTTCTGTCGGTTGTTTTTTTTGGGCAGAGGCTTGTTTTGATTCTGCGGTCAGGGTACAATCCAGGGGTCAGGCTTGGGTACAGTAATCGATCTTCAACCGGGTGGGGTGAAGTTTCGACTAGGGAAACTTTGTCGGCTGTTGTGTATATTTCGGTTACATTTTAGGTTACGGTTAGGTTCGGGTTTCAGCTTAGGCATTGGCAAGCTATTATTAACGCCAGGGCCCTGTCTAAGGATGCTCGGGTCTCACAATACCCAAAGTTTAGGGACTATAGCAGTGGCGAATCAAGGATCCCTCAAGCGAAGTGAGCAAGAAGCCAGACGCAATTTTAATATTAAATATCAAAATGAAACTTTTTAATTTGCCTGAAATCATGTATATATGTATAACAAAACCTTCGCACTGATCCAACCTCAAACGCGTGTAAGCCATTGAGATTGAGTCAACACGAATTTTTCGTTGAGACCGGGTTAACCGATCGGTGTTAACCTTGAGCTATACCGCAACGGCGTATTAGCTATGTGATTATTTTAGCGGCCCATGTATAGAACAGGGCGGGATCGTTTTCGGGAGGGGCTATAATAGAGTCAGTTTAAGCTTTAGACTAATTTTTGCTTAGGCTTATGCTTAGGCTTAGGCTTAGGAATAGGCTCATCTATACGCTTAGGCTTAGGAATATGCTTATACTACTGTTCCTGCCCCGTTCTATACATGGGCCATTTTAACTTGTGATTTTTTATGACCAACAATTTTTTCATATTTTCTTGTAAAATATTTGGAAACTAAAATAAAATTTATTCGTGCGCGAATCACTAAAACTATATTATATTTCAGGCCACACAGTTTTAGTTTTTGTTCTGAGAATCAAAAACAAGCATTGCTTGCGTTTTAATCGGTTGAAATTTTGAACTAAATTTTAAACGACCGTGAACATTAAATAAAGCTTAATGGGTATTGATTTTTAATCTATAACCAACTGAGCCAATGTTACTATAAGGGGCGTAACCATAGATTAAGCGTATTTTAAGCCTAAGTCTAAGCCTATAGCGTTGCAAAAATGAATTCCTAAGCCTCAGTCTAAGCAAAAAATGTAATCCAGAATCTAAACTTACTGTTTTATGGACCCACCAGAAACCTGGACGCTCCTTAAAGTAACAAGAGCCACCAACTGAATGTCTGCCGTATAATTTTCTATGCTTCGAGGCGTCGTTCGGTACTGAAGGTAAACCGGACGCTGCTGGTCGCTTCCGCTCGACGCCGCCTGGTGCCGTTCGTCCCAAATAAAAGAGAATTTTAGATGCCACAGTGCGCTTGTTAAAAAGTGTTGTTAGACATGACGCACGGCGCTCCGCGTCGAGTACAGCGCAGCCCTAAGTTTCTGGATTGTCCAGTGCCACGGCCAGCACCCCCCGACTTGGCTATGGGAGGGGGGATTCGCCTCTTCTAGAAGCCTCGCTCCGAGTGTAACTTTGTAAACGTTTTGGTAACACAAAAATTGGTCTAAATTCGGCCAATGGCGGATCCAGGATCTCACAATGGGGGGGGGCAAAATTTAACAGGTAATAACCTTATTTTTGACCAACACACAAACCACGAACTATTGCCATAAAGTTGCTATATAATTTTTGTCGAGATGCTGTTGGAGGGGCCTTGGGCGGGGTGGCCCCCATGGATCCGTCATTGAATTCGGCCCATTTCAATACCTTCAGACGCCCTTAAACATTTAACGTTTTGGAATGCGCGAAATATGTTTGACTAAATTAATAATTGGATTATTTTCTATCTTGAATAGGAAACGTAGGTTTATACCAAGAGGACGCTGTGGATCACATAGGGTTTCAATGGGTGCTTTGGGGGTGTTTAAATATTGGATTTTATGGTCGGCCTGGGTGGTCGCCATGGGGCACCCTTGCGAGGCTTATGCTTAATCGGATGAAGTATCTGTTTTGTAAGGGCAAACACGAGCCCGTGGTCTCTGTCTGTCGAACACAGGGGAAAACAGAGTGGTGTGTTTTTGTTCTATTTTCATTATGTAAGGGTTGTGCTATACTTGTCGTACGGCGCTGTCCGTCATCATACGATATGGTACGAGATTGATTCAAGTAAAATAACGTACTGACGCACGATGACGTACGTCAACGTACGGGCGACAGACGGTAACAGACGGCGCCGTATCGGCGACAGACGACTCCGGACGTCATCAAAAGTATAGCGCAATCCGAAAGGGTTGAGAGACGTCCGCAGAAAATTATATTTAGCGTCACCGAATAATTTTGGGTGTCCATACAATTGCAATTCGAAATTGTTCACTTTTGGACTGCGTCCATTTGGGGGGACGAGCCAAATTTGGGTGGGAGTCACAGCTCCCAATACCTACCGTGGGGATGCACAGGAAAGCGTTTAAGTTGGCTCGCCGATGACCGAGACTGAAATATTTGTAGCAATCAGCGATGTTGTTTGTTAAATTTCAACGACAATTTGTCAAAGCAACAAAATGTTTTCAAAATAAACGCATTTTTACACTCTTCACAGCAAAATGTAAACTGCAGTTGTTGTTTGTCAGTATTGTTTTCGTGCAGTTACAACTTTTAAAAAAGTAAACTTAAAATTTCAACTATTGCATCGTTTACAAACGGTTTACTTAATGCAAGGGCGTCCCCACGGGGGGACATTCGCTGACCGCCATTTCCCCAAATTTGGCCGGTGTCCCACTCCCGAATGGACTCGGCCAGGCATTGTGTTTGAAACTCATTTTTCGATCCATACAATTTTTTAAAATTCAACAATAAGTGCCCCCCCATATATTCAGTGTTCCCACTACGTGTAATTTCCTGTGGACGCCTACGACTAAATGATTTAACGATGGATCAGCTGTTGAAAACGGGATCAATAGCAGATCAAAGGTGACACACGTTCACGAAGGTCCTACAGAGATGAAAACCAAAATTTCGTATAAACATTTAGTACTAAAATTGCGTTTGGCTTTTCACTTTGGGGCTTGTGTTCCAGCAGAAGCTTTGACTGTGTTTTCAGAGATGGATACAAAGTTCGGCCCATGTAAAGATCAGGGGCGGAACTTTTTCTGTGGTACTGAAACAGAGTAAGTTTAATGCGGGGTTCACGTTACCGATTGTGCGCTTGGGATCTGTTTTGTCACCTACACATAGCAGGAGGTAGAAACAACCTATATGAATAGATTGCTAGCTAGCTACTACCCATATGGGTACCTTACGTTTGTAGCTATGGGTAGCTAGTCTTCGGTTTGTTACCCATATGGGTACCTTGAGTCTGTTTAAATAATATTTATAGTTTATGTAATTTTTTAGATTTTTTCCAAAGATATATTGTAAAAAAGACTAAACCAGACTTGTAAAACAAAACTCACTGTACTGAGCTGTTTTAAAAAGCAAGCTTGAAAGTGCATTATGTAAACAGGTTCCAAGCGCACAATTGGTAACGTGAACCCCGCATAAGCTTTAGACTAATTTTTTGCTTGGCTTACGCTTACTCTTAGGTTTAGGCTTAGGAATATATTTATAATACTGTTCTGTACCTGTTATTTAGATTTAAATTGGCCCAAAATTCAAAGAAGTTTATGCTTGAAAATTTTTAAATCCAAGACATTCTTTTTGCTTTCCGCTATCCGTTTACGCGGATATGTAAGATTTCAAGATCAGTGTTTATTTATCTATATATTATAGCTGGAACGCCCGACATACGTATTTTGGGCAGTGTTCCAACAGTTAAAATATGAAAATGAGGAGGAGTGTGAGAGATAGTTGTTTTTCTTTTTTTTGTGTAAACATTATTGTTCAGATGTTTTGTGTTTTGTTCTATTAGTCAAATGCAGTTTGGTGCATTGTTAGGATATTTATATGTTGTCATTAACTATGCTCAAGTTGCGAAGTGTATTTTCCACTACAGAGTGGAATCCCGGATTCAGTCTTTCCTTTATTAGGAATGAATGCAGTGCCGAGCCAATGACCCCGTATACATAAAATGATGATTTAATTGTTTCAGTTGTCACTTAAGCTTCAAAGCTTGAGCAAGACCTGCTTCAAAACAAATACTCTTGAACATAGGCCAAAACCCAGTAACCCCGCATAAGCTTTAGACTAATTTTTTGTTTGGCTTACGCTTACTCTTAGGTTTAGGCTTAGGAATATATTTATAATACTGTTCTGTCCCTGTTATTTAGATTTAAATTGGCCCAAAATTCAAAGAAGTTTATGCTTGAAAATTTTTAAATCCAAGACATTCTTTTTGCTTTCCGCTATCCGTTTACGCGGATATGTAAGATTTCAAGATCAGTGTTTATTTTTATCTATATATTATAGCTGGAACGCCCGACATACGTATTTTGGGCAGTGTTCCAACAAAGTTACAATATGCAAATTAGTAGAAGTTTGCATAGACATAAAACTGTTGTTTCCATTTTCTTAGTAAACATTATTGTTCAGATGTTTTGTGTTTTGTTCTATTAGTCAAATGCAGTTTGGTGCATTGTTAGGATATTTATATGTTGTCATTAACTATGCTCAAGTTGCGAAGTGTATTTTCCACTACAGAGTGGAATCCCGGATTCAGTCTTTCCTTTATTAGGAATGAATGCAGTGCCGAGCCAATGACCCCGTATACATAAAATGATGATTTAATTGTTTCAGTTGTCACTTAAGCTTCAAAGCTTGAGCAAGACCTGCTTCAAAACAAATACTCTTGAACATAGGCCAAAACCCAGTATAATAGGAGTGTTGAACATGTGTGCAACTACGGATTACTAGTTATTATTACTATTATTATTATTATTATTATTATTATTATTATTTTAGTTCGTTTTTATTACATAAATTAAAACCACCAAACTCAGTAACAGTTCAATAATGGAGTTAGGAAATCCATAATTCGGCCCATTTGAAGGCTGCAAGTCAACGTTGCCTGATTCGTCTGCCAACACAGAACCAACAAAAAATGCCACTGACAGATATTCTTCAACAACAACAACAACAGCCGTATTCAAATTTGAGCTTCAGCGATTTAAATTCAACTGCTCCGAGTGATAATTTTGACAATTTTGAGCCAAACGTTAAACTCGTAAGTTGCGTTCGTCATTGTTCGGTTATAGTTTATTCATAGGACCTTTTTCGTTAAGCCGCCAAGCTAATCTTTTGCCTTAGGCTAATTCTTAAGCGTAGGATGTCAATTTAGGTTCAGCCATCGTTTTAGGTTTCGAAGCTAATCGATGTTTTGATTTTTATTTTGTGTTGGTGCTTAGGTTAAATTGTAACTACGCACATGTCATGCTAAATTGCTGGTTTTTAGGCTGACTATAGCTTTAAGCTTAGGTTTAGACGACGACCTGAAACTAATGCAATAGGATGATTATTTAGAGGGCTTACTTAGCTAAACCCGTTTGAACAATTTCAGTGTGATATTGGCTTACATATTTGGCTTTAAACCAGTTTATCTCAGGTACCTTATGTCTATTTGGTAAGGGTTTTCAACACCATTGGAACCACGACTTTCTGGTTTCCGCGAATCTCAAGGGATGTTCATGGATCAACCCCTTTTTTATTGTGGATCAGAAGTTTTCAGGCCCCTTTTTCAGTTGATAGGACAACATACCGCAGAATTTTTGAAAAACATAACCCATCTCTCAAAATCCTGAATACTCTCAAGTATGTTAATGCCGGAGCAGGCTGGGATGGGCTCCCCAAAATTCCTGGATGGGGGCGCGTTTGCGATTAAAATATTTTTCAAATTTTTTGTTTAAAATCAAGTTAGGGTGGGGCCTCCAAACGTGTCGTATGGGGTGTCTGTTCCGGCCCTGGCTTCTATATTCGTTGTAGCTCTGCCACTGCTCTCACGATGGACTGATGTTAGTTTTTGACCTTAAAATTTCTGCTTGTCAGGAAGGTAAATATATAACTGCGTGGTAACCAAAAATTTTGGTTAAAACCTTTGTATTTTAAAGAATCCTTAAAAGCATCAGCGAATCTTAACCTAACCTGGCTCTGTGGCCAATTTGGGTTGAAGGTCAACAAGAAGGTTTCTGGATGGCTCCGAATATATCCCTTCATCGCTGACGTCTGTCACAATCCGCCTCTGTAATTTAGCCGATATTAAACTCTGAATCAAAGTTTTGAGCACTTAATTAACGAGAAAAGTTCATAACATTACATCGACGTTGATTCTAAAAGACTTAGCTTCTAATCATCATGCGTTTCTGTCAGTGACATGGTTAAAGGCAAAGGGGTTTACGTCTCAAACACCCCCCTTTGCGATATTATTCGGTGACTTTTAACAATTTTGTAACTGATGACACAAGAATGCCGCCCCCAGGAAATTTGCACAAAACAAATCCACCGGATCCGAAATGCTGGTTACGAGCCTGGTCCCAAATCTCGACTGAACCGTTTCAATCGGGCATTTATCGTTTGCCGAGATTTGTTCAGCGAAAAGTTGAATGTTTTGCGACAGAAAACTTTAGTGATTTCAATTTTGAATATCGAATTTTTGAGTGTCGACGTTTCGTTGAATATTTTGCGATTCAAAATTTTCAACAAAACGTCATAATCGGCTTTTGTGTCTTTTTAAAAGTCAAAATATTACCTATGATTGGTTTAGTAAGTGAAAAACGAATACTTTAGTCATGTTTTACGCTACACTTGTGTCCATTCTGACGGGTTTTTAAGGAAACTACCAAGTTTAAAAGGTTCCATGTTACTTTAACGGGCGTCCAGGTTTCTGGTGGATCCATAAAACAGTCAGTTTAGATTCTAGATTACATTTTTTGCTTAGGCTTAGGCTTAGGCTTAGGCTTAGGCTTAGGAACACATAAAAATTTAAGATGGGCATTCAGAATTTAGTATGAATACATTGGTACCCTGAATGTTCTCCCAATGGGTTCAAGTTATTCTAAAGATGAGCTGGGCGCCTCTCATCTCTTTGGCTACTTTCACAACGCTAGTGTGGATCCATCTCAGGTCCGTACCCAGTTTGGAATGCTTGCTGGCTAAAACCATGTTAAAAGGGGCCTTAAGGGAATCTACAGGTTTTACCAGTGATGCTAAACTTTTCAAATGGACGGCAAAATTTGTTCACGAAAGGACTACACGAGTTATGCGGCGTTTACGTTATAAAATTTGGCTAGGCCGCAAAATGGTTCCTAGCCCAGGGTTAAACGAGTCGTCGTTGACCCTACGTCAACGAAATTTTTCCGTTGACCCTACATCAACAAGTGGTCTGCGCCACTCGTTGAGGTAGTGACAACACTTTTTTACGACCCCTGAACCACCCATTATCACTTGCGCAAGCAGCTACCGTGCAATATTTGCGGTATGCAAGTGCATATTGTAACAACCCGAATATAATTATTTTTGATCTGATATTCGATATTAAACGAGTGTTGGCTTCCTATAATTGGAAATGTCACCTGGTGAATATGTAAACCACTAAATTTTCATTTCGCTGCTTTATTTGGCGTATAAGGGTTGTTTGCTGAAAATTAGATTTGAGGGGTGTCACCGAATAATTTTGGGGTTCCCATTCATTTTAAGATTGTTTACACATAAAAAAGAATTTCTGAATTTATTCAAAAAAGTATTTTCTGTGGCAAATCTGAAAATTTTTTCTGATTTTTAAGACAATTTTTCAAAAAATAACTGCAAAACGTATATATTCAGACTTTATTACAAAGCTTTTCTGAAATTTTTCTGTTATAACAGAAACACTTTTCAAGTGCACCTTGCTAGTTATATTTCTTATATGAGAGAAATTTTTTCTTATATATCAGAAATATTATTTTGAGTGTACTTTTAGACAGAGTCTATTTGTGAGGGCACTAGCCAACGTTGCGAGCACGGCCGCTTCAATGCCACCATTGGGACGCCTTTGAGGTGCATGGTAATTCGATTCGGACTTGGCCGCTTTAGGCAAAAATTAGTAAAACCCAACGTAGATAATATATATACTTTAGGAGATAAGACTAAAAGCAACTGTGTATATTCTGTGTAGAAAACAATGTACTCAGCGGACGTTGCGTTTTGTTCACACGCCCTCATTTATGGGAGATACATTGCACTAATTTGAATTGTTGCGATAACTGTGAACGCCAATTCACTGTAAATTCCAATGAGTTGAAACATTCGCTGAGCTAACGAGTTAGTGATTACCAAATTAATATTAGCAAACATTACCTCACTCTGAGTTGATTAATTACGGCTAGGCGGGTGAGTTGGTTAATTAAGTCAAAATGAGCTGGACGAATTAAAAATTCTGAGTTCTAAAAGTCCTAGTTCAGACTGACTGATGCAACTCATTCTGAGTTAAAAACAACTCACTGAAATGTACAGTGTACATACTCTCAAAATTGACGAAAAAATTTCGCACTAGAAACTAGTTTTTAAAATAGGAAAACAGTTATGTTACAAGTTGAAAAGTTTCCGCCCACATATGCGTATCGGCGGGGGAAACTACAAAAGTTCCGAAAATTTTAAGCACAGTTGCAGAAAGGGACATAGGGCTCTGTTTCCTCATTGATTCGAGCATATTGAAGATAGCCCATATATACAATAGGGCCACATCGTTTCCCGGTGGGGTTGTAATAGTCAGTTTAAGCTTTAGATTACATTTTTTTTGCTCAGGCTTAGGCGTAGGCTTAGGCATAGGCTTAGGAATTGGCTCATTCATACGCTTAGGCTTAGGTATAGGCTTAGGAATTCGCTCATTCATACGCTTAGGCTTAGGCATAGGCTTAGGAATTCGCTCATTCATACGCTTAGGTTTAGGCTTAGGCATAGGCATATGCTTATAATACTGTTCCGGCCCATGTTCTATACATGGGACTTAAAGATAATTTCAACTTTATTTCTAAATGTACTGATTATTGCCAACTTTATGAGAAAATGACAGAAAATTATCTGACCTTTGAGGCACGGCGTTCATTAATATTTATTAAAATTTTATCAACTTTGCCAAGGAACAGTGTTTCGATCGGCTTGTATCTGTAAACCTCAATAACTTTTCCCCAAAATCGAGGTTTCTTAATTTCGTTGGATGGAGAAAGGACCGGATATATCCTGATCAGCGGATCCGGAACATCATTAGTTCGGTCCAGTCCGAAAATTAGGCGGGGCGACTAAAATATGCAACGCGGGTTGGCACATTTTGTATCACGCCAAAATACGTAATTTGCGTATTTCTATCCAGTAGATTCATTTTCGGCTCATTCTATTCGGGAAACGTGTTCGTAATCGTTGCCATTGCATACAACACGGCCGTAACAGTGTATATACGGATATTCGTATGCCTAAGCCTAAGAAGTACAAAAGTTGGTTTAAAGCTTAAGGTTACTGTATTGCAGTTCCGCTGAAAAACGTTCCGCGTCTGATCTTTACATGGATCCAATTTTGTGAACAAGATGAGCTCGTTTGGCTCGTGGTCCGTTGTTTTCCAACATACCAGTATGTCCAAAATCGACATCTGTAATATGATTTTAAAATCATTTACATTGTTAAAATACGGTTCGATAGGCGTTGTTTTAAGCTGATACATTTGGTTTTGTTTTATCAGACAAATGTTTTTTTTTCAATTTTTAAATTCCGGTCAGCTTTTGAATAAATTGATTTTAAATTTTACAATAAATCATACGGCGTCGGTAATTTTTTTTAGCCAATTTTGGTTTGGAAATTGCTGTACGCGTGTTCAATGAACCAAGCTTAAGGCCAAATTTTTTTCTTTACTCAGACCCTCTGTAGTCTCAACAGTGTGTAACGGTTGTTACCATAAATGCCGTGGGCAGACTCATCACACAATTCTATTTTTTTTTGCTATGTGGCTATTCGAACACTGACCGTGTAAAGATCATGGGCGGAACGTTTTTCTGTAAAATTGCAACAGTGTAAGCATAAGCTTTTTGCTTAGGTGTAAGCTTATTTCTTACACATAGGCTTAGGAATATACGGGTCGTTTGTGTTAAGCCCCCAGCCTGCGTATGTCCAAAAATGGTTGGATTTTGAAAAGTTTTGCATATTTCAGCTTCTCATTACCTCCCCGGTTGATTTCTAAGAGGCATAACCTGGCCCTTCGTATCCACCCCTGAGAACTGATGCTACTGTTGGATAAACTTTATTAGCAACAGTTATATGTTGTTTAATACAGAAGAAAACGTTTATAGTTCAATTTCCCATTGTTTTCAATGTTTTCATTCCTTTTCCCTCATAATCAAGTGCTATTTAAAACTGTATAGTTTTGTATTCTTGCAAAAAAATGCTAAACTTTAAGCGTTCAAATTGCCATCCCAATGTAGTATTTTTGCTATTAATTGCACACAATGATTAGTTTTACGCAAGTTTAAGCTTTTGATAGATTCTAATATCACGTTTTAGTTTTAGTAACAGCATAGTTTCTATGACAAAAGATGCGAGCAAACTATGCTGGAAATGTCGCTTCTGCCTTTTATACTTTGATCTCACAAAGTTACTTCTTAAAATGTTACATTATTTCCAATATATATATATTTGTATAGGGCAGATTTTGGCTCCCATATTTCGTGCTTGGACCTAGGATTAAGTAAAGAAAATAGCTTATCTGTACGTCAAAACGTAAGCCATAGCTTAAGCTTTTTCCTACGCCTGAGTATATGAAAAGAGAACAGTACGGGAGTCCAAAATTGTAACCTGTATGAACCTAAATGTTCCATGGCCTTAATGACTGAGAAACTTAGTTCTGTTTGCTAAACTGAATGTTTGAAGCCTGAGCCGAAGTGTAAACTTTAATCTAAAATGTGGCGAGTTTACAATAGCAAATGTTTGACCCGGTATATGTCTTAGGCCAATCTGATATTCAGGCCAATCATCAATTGACCAAGGCCAGTCTGCTATTCTGAGCAAATCGCAGATTGGCCTAGGTCAAATAGCGATTGTATGATTTAGCAATACAACAGTGATGTAAAACCAACGCTGATTGGTTAACGGTATTTTGTCCACCAAAATAATCAATTCTGATTGGCCTAAAATTTTAATTACAATTTAGCCTAGGCGAAACTGTTATTACGCAAAATAAGCAGATTGGCCTAGACCAACTAGTAATTAGCCTAAATATCAGATTGGCCTACTACTGATATATTATATATTGACAATTCGTCCCCAACAATTTCAATTCCTGACCCATTATTATGCTTAAACTAGACTTAGCCTAAGGATTAGGCTTAGGATTATGCTTAGATTTACTTCATAGGATTTTGGACACTGTTAGCCTATCGTCGATATATAAGCTACTACGATTAGTTCCATGTTGTAAGCAATTTGTTCGTATTTGTTTGTACAAAACAGTATTCCCAGTATTCGCTGACCCAAACACCGATGTGAATATTTGTTTATTCGCGGGTGTACATCAATGGTAACGTGTGAGCGACAAATATCAACAGTTAAACAACATTTATCTGTCTTTTTTCACACTTTTAAACCTATTTGAATCCAAATCTGACAAGCTATTTCAGCTGATCTCAGTCAGTGTAACACCATAAACAGCTAAAAAGATGCTTTTGACAGCAGTTAATTTCAGCATTTTTTCCGTAAACACGCCCGTACTCAAGGGTCGTGGGCCAGGGAGGGCTCTCAGCCCCCCTTGGAAATTTTTTGGCTCTCTCTTGAAAATTTTCAACCTTGCTTGTAAGTCATTAAAAACCGTTGAATGCTTCTCCTGAAAATTTTTTAGCCATCCCCTAAAACAAGGTGAGCTGGCTACTGGCCTGTACTTAAAATAAGCGACTTTTATCCATTTATGACAAATTTATCTTAAAATCAACTCAGTGTGTCAAATTGTTTTAAAAGCCTTTAAATTGTAAATATTAGGCGTGAATTTACTTATGTCTATTAATGCAACCAGTTTTGATGGTCCATATTCCATAGCAATGGTTCTGGTTCGTTTTGTAAAAAATATTTTTACTGTATCCTGTCTGTAAAATAAGAATGGCAGCCATTGTCATAATTATCGCATTGTTTTTCACAAATTGTCGGCATCCCAAACCGCTGGCCTCGGGTCAGATCAGTTATTTGACCATAATACCATATCTCGTTAACCAATCGTTCCGTTGCGTTTAGCATTATTCTACTCAGCTCTGTACACTGCGTCGAATGATATATAATTTGTCAAACGTTGGTGTAAAATTGTATGCGACTTCTGATGAGGAGATGTTGTGACCTTGAAGTGAATTTTTCAAAAATTCAAATTTGGGTGTGAAATAATCAGGGGAAGTCATGAGAACTTCAAATATCGGAAATACATTAAACCATCATTGGAGGCAACTCCAGCTTGGGATGAGAATAACCAAAAAGAACCATGTATTTTTATAATCATTTGAGGTTATGGCCGTATTCTCAAACACATATAGCACCAATCATCAGTTAGTGGTAGGTTTTCAAACAGACAAACATCTGCTGCAGATCTCAAAATTGGTACAGAAGTTGGACAAATCAAACGCGAGTAAAATGCTGAATTTCGAACCTCATCGTAACGCATGTTTTAAAGTTACATAACCATCACAAACTGGTGATAGGTGCTGCACATATTTGACAGGCTTACAACTCTGAAAAAAGTGGTAGTTTAGCGAATTTTAACTGTGTGCATTTTAATTTTTTGAACATTTTAACCGGAACTTTAGAAGAATGTACACCTGTTGCCTGACTGACATAAGTTGTTGTTTGTTTTTCAGAAACTTTTATTTGCATTTATGCTTAAAAACTATTTTCTCCTGTTATAAACAACTTGTTTAGAATTTACAAATTCTAGAGAACAAGCAATAAATAAAGGCTTAGGCTTGGCAAATCATAAAAACCGTTTGATAAAGTTGCGTTTTCGCGTGATAGAAATAAATACGGATTGGTGGGCGTCGTGATGCGCCCTCCGTTTCTGATAGCTTCAGCCTACAATTAGCCAATATACGCTTTCTACATTCAGAAACTGGAGTACACAATTTAAGCTAAAAACTTAATTTTGAAAGTACATTCCTAAGTATATATAAACTTGCATTATCGCTTAAGGTTTTGATACACGACAAATAACCGTTTAATTCAACGGATAGTTGCAATATCAAATATATATTTGTAACGAAGGGCGGGTTAACCCCTTCTCACATTGAGTTGCCTATAGGCAATTCAGCGCAGTGTGTATACGTTAAATAATATATATCGCACCGTGTTTAACAATTGCAACACGTATACATAGTACTAAGTCACCACAAGACGTGATAGCCCCCTCGGGCTCGAGCGTCAAGCTCCTATAGCTGAGTGGTGATGGTATACGCCTCCCACTCCAGTCACTGGAATTCGAATCCTAGCATAAAAGTAGGTCTCAGGGGAAATAGAAAATATTTATGTGAGAAAGGGTTAAAAATAGTTAACAGTCCGTAACATAATATCAGGGGAACCCTCTGAAGAAGCCAAACAAATATCAGTCTCCCGCTCTTATTCGGGTCACTCGCGGCACGGTAAAAATTTTGCCACACGGCGCTGCGCACCACTGGACGCCCTGCGGAGTGCGGCGGCGCGTGGCGGTGTCCATCGTTGTAAAGTATAGCGCAGCCCTAATTTGGCACTTTTCCTAAATCGCTGGCAGTGCGCAATCTCTAGTTTAACCATAGCTCGTTTTCGAACCCTACGATTTGTGGACAAACGCCGGTCGGTGGTTTAATAACGTAAAAGAAAACAAAATTGCTACTCATCCCCCGAGTAATTTGCCTGGTATGTCTAAACCTCCCACCCGCCCGGGAATAAGTGTTTTACCTGTAACATTTTGTTTATCTGTGCTTATCTTTATAACTTTTACTAAATGATAATTCTTAGCTGGAAAATACAGCTTAAAGTTGTTTGTAGTATCCATACACCATACAGGTATTGTGTAAACCAATCTCATAGCCAGATCGAAATCCTTTGGGGGTGTCAGTCTAGGTAGGAACCGGGACTTCAGACCTTTTACTAAGCAGCTGGAAAAGCGGGCTAGAGCGGGGATCGAACTCTCAGCCTATGGATCCTTAAGCGAGCATTCTACCACTGCGCCACGCAGCCCGCCTGTCCAACTACCATTTTCGTCGACTATATTTCGACCGTATGCTGCCAGCTAGCATACATGCAGTGCACTGTACTATATTGCATGTGCACATAACGGACAAGCATGTCTTACATGCTTACAGGGGGCTAAAAAATTTTCACAAGAGGCATATCCAAGCATTTCACTTACTTACTACAGAGGTTGCTACCTTTGATAGGACGGCTTAAATTGTTCCCGGGGGAGGGACGTTCAGCCCCCAGGTATCCCCGGACCAAACTTATCTATCTTATGCAAGGTTCACGTTATAACCGGTGCCGCTTAGGACACGTTTTGTCCCTATTAGACTATTGGGTAACATTTTATATGCTTTACCCTATATCGTATTAAAAATTCGTATTTGTCTGCTATTAACATGACGTGTGGGTTCCTTTTGTTCTTCAATATCATATGATATTCGAGTTTTGTCCGTTGATCCGATATAAGAGCCCAAATTTTGGCGTTGACGTCGAATCAACATGGGACAAACAGTGTTCCGCCTGCCCCGGTTATAACGTGAACCCCGAATTATATGTATTGGCTGTGAAAAATAGTTCCGTTTTCATGAAATAAGCCCGTAGCCAGCAATGAGAGAGATAGAGAACATATATCCGCTGTCGAAATTTGTAGACAAAGAAGAAAAAATACTTTTAGCAAAGCAAAAAATAACTTTCTGGAAGCCGGAGGTCAACCGGTCAGGAATGAAACCTATCCTACGACCCTGACAGCTCGCACGACCGGCGTTCGAGCCCCGAAAAGGAGTTCAAATCACCCGTTTACCGTTTAAATTTACTATTTTATATTCGACCAAACGATTATGAAACAGGCTCAATTCTGAAACGTCAAAATACAACTCAATTTCTGTCAATAACAAAATGCTTAAATCAGCTGATTTCAAATACTTTTTTAAGCTTCTGATTTGAAAAATTAACGTTTGTTACAAAAATACCGAGTTGGTTTTTGAAAGTTTCCTAAATGTCACCCTTATATACCGCGCGTTGGTGCTATTTTTAAACGTATCTGCCACTATCTTGCTAGTATATGTATTGAATAATTTCGTCTAAATTTGTCAAATTTACCTTAAGTTTCAAACAGTTCCAACGTCCATTTTTGCTATGCAGATCTTAAAATTCCAAGTTGTCGCACCGTTTATCTTTGTTTGAAAATCTTACCATCAACTGGTCAGAAATTTTCAAAACTGTGTCGGATGACACTAGAAATGTCCGATCAGTTGGTAGTAAATTTTCTAAACTAAAATACAGCGGCAGCTTAGAATTCTAAAGCTCGCATATACCGCAAAGGAGGCAACCGAGGAATAGGATTTTTCAGAAATTTTGGTATATACGAGCTCAGCTCAGTACATCTGCTTTACTTTCGTCCCTCGTGTAAAGTTCTCTGACACATAACGAACCTAAACGTAAAGCCTAAGCATAACGCTGTAAATAAGCCTAATCTAAAGCTTAAGCCTAAACCTGAACCTATTTATGAAACGAGTTGAAATAAAATACTTAACCACAGGAGCTTATGGGGGCAGCTGTTGGAGAATTTAACCGTAGCACCGGCAATCGGCGCTACTGGCTCTAAAAATAGTGGCATAGTCAGATTAGCGCTTGACTTTAATGATCGATTTGGTTTGGGTCCCGTAGGCAGTGCTGGAACAGGCACGGGTGGGGGTTCACCCCAAATTCCAGGATGGGGTTCACCCTAAATTTCTGGGTTGCGGTTTCCTCAAACTTCCAGGGTGGGGCCCCAAACTCGCGAGCGAAACCCCAAACGCATTTTAAAACTTCAGCGGTTTTTGTTTAGACCGGTTAGGATGGGGGCCTCTTTAGGGGTGGGGGCCCCCAAATGCAGGGTATGGGGGTGTCTGTTCCCGCCCTGTCTGTAGGCCACCATACAGTGGACCTGAGATAAAAAATTATAAGACCTGTCATGCGGGAATAATCGGACGTCTGCCTCCAGCTCGTGGTCCGGAAAAATTTGTTGAGCTTCAGCTTCGGGTTTTTTCGCCTTCAGTTGTACCCTGCTTATTATTATCTATAATTAGATGTTACACGCATTTGAGAATAAAGGCCCACAAAATTACGGCTGTTACTTACCAATTCACACTTAAGGTACAGTGGCTGCTATAAACTGTTTTTCACTTCTCTGAAGTTTACCAGTTGGGTCAGATCTGTAAAAGAAAATAGTGTTAAAATATCGATACGTTTCGCGTTGAATTGCTGTCACCTTGGAATTGCAAATTAGCGGTGATTCACCTCGACCTAAGTCAAACTATTATGACGTCATGTCTATGACGTAACAAGCAGATATCCACTTGTTGAATGATGTCACTCGCAGACTCGGTTAACCCATCTAGCCTTTGTGGCACCTACGACGCTACTCAAGACAAGGTTGACTTGGTGTATCAGCCAAAGCAATTTTCGACAACAGCAAACACAACAACAGCCACAACTAATGGTTCCCTTAAAACTGCCCTCAACTCAACGCAACCCAACTCAACTGAACACAACTCGTCTAAATTGGACTCGACTCAACAGAACTCATCTCAGCTCGACTCAACACAACACCACTCGAGTCAACTCAGTTCAACTCAACGTGACTCATGTCAACGGAACTTTAGTTTCCGAAATGTAAGTTAACTCATGTCCTATCAGTTATGCTCAAAAGTGAAAATTTTTTAACTTGATTCCATTCAATTCAACGCAACTTAACTCAACTTCACAGAAAACAATTCAACACAGTTTGCCTTAAGTCAACGCAACTCGACTCAACTCCGGTAAGGTCAGTGAAACGCAACTCAGTTCAGTTATACACTCGACTCAAAACAATTCAACTCTGCTCTTGTCAACACATTCCGACGTAAATACATTCTGTCCAACTGAACGTAACTCATTCAACTCAGATCAAATCGACATCTCTAAACGTTTAACTGAAACTACTACTGTTGGACTCAACTGCAATTTTAAATGAAAAACTTTACTTTTCCGTATGAATTTTTAATCCTTTAAACCTTGCAAATTTTGTTTTTAGTTCAATTCAATAAGTATTATATCCCATCTGACAACTGCCGAACGGTGAATATGAACCAACTCCTAACCAATAGTGTAAGCGATAGCGTGCACTCAAGTTAATATATTCCATGATGACATCACTGGATACGTGAAGATGACATCACTGGGTAATTAACGTGAAGATGACATCATTAAGTAAATAACGTGAGTTATGGTCAACCAAAGTTAAATTAAACTGCAATTTGTTATTAATATTTTTAGAAACAATGGCCAAAACCAGCGTTGTTGATGGCAATGCTTGCGTTGGCAACTTTCGTTGTCATCATTTTGTTGTGCGTTGTTGTGTTGCTCAGTGTTCGACTCAATCGCGTTCAACAAGCCAATCAACAGCTTGTCGCCCGGGTTGCGCAGCAACAAAATCGCGTCGACGATGGTGGGGCTCCTGTGACAAAGTTGTCCACGTTGGCGACACTGGAATCGACAAATTCATTTGATCAAATCGCTCAACATTCAACAGAAGAAGTGGCAACCCAAGTCACGATTATTCGAAAAGTAGGCTGATCGGTGCGTAGAACAAGATTCGAAAGGCAACCGTTAGGGCGGCGCTATACTTTTGAAGATGTCCGGTGCCGTCCGTCGCCGTCAGTCACCGTATCACGTACGATACCGTATGGTGACGGACGGTGACGGATGGAGACGGACGATGCCGGACGTCACCGGACGGCACCGTCCGTCACCATACGGTATCGTACGGACGTCACCGGACGGCACCGCACGACAAGTATAGCGCCGCCCGAAATCTAAACCCAAACCTAAGCCAAAGCCAAAGCCTATGCACAATTAGTAATGTTATTACTAAATGGTCTTTGGCATATGTAAACTTCAAGGCTAAGCCTAAGCTAAAACTTAAGAGTGTCTTCGATCTGTTCTAGACATGGGTGGATTAATTTCTGTGATCAGAAATGGCAACATTTAACACACTGCACACGTCAAATGTAAATATTCGATCTTCCAGTAATATAAATTTCGAGGTCAACGATTGATCTACAGAGGGTCAGTTGGCCAGGGTCCCTGTTTTTTCCTGTGTTGAAACAAATAAAACTGCAATACTGACCCAAATCCAGGCAATTATACAGAGATTTAGCACTAGAATGCGTTTGGATTCTCGCTCGCTTCACTCTTGAGATTTATTTACTAATAATGCAGTAATCCGTCGTTGAACACATGTGCAACTCTCCTACTATACTGGGTTTTGGCAGTTGTTCAAAAGCATTTGTTTTTAAGCAAGTCTTACACAGGCTTTGCAACTTAGCGACAACATAAACAACCAAATCATTTATTTCAATGTATACAGCATATTGAAAGATCAGAGCAACATTTAAACAGAAGTAT
The DNA here is from genome assembly GCA_030248215.1 of Enoplolaimus lenunculus. NCBI lineage: Eukaryota > Metazoa > Nematoda > Enoplea > Enoplida > Thoracostomopsidae > Enoplolaimus > Enoplolaimus lenunculus. Next base: position 113,546 of record JASANG010000997.1, on the reverse strand, counting down.
TATTTTCAATCAAATGCTTCTGTAATTACATATTACAAACCAATTTTTTTGTCTTTGCAAACTTGTATTAATTTGCATACGGTCCTGGAACGCTGTCAAAAATACGTATATGTGGCGTTCCTGCTTTAATATATAGATTGTGTGTCCCCCGTCAGAGGTTTTGTATCCGTCATCGTATATTTAGTTCTTATATTTTAAAATAGCAGAGGTTTAGGCATTTTGCCATATGTTGACCTACGACAACACAAAGGCCTTACATTTTAGGACCTTTCTTGTTGCAGGCCGGAAGTTACTTTCAATATAGTCATTAGTTCAATAATAGGATTTCCGTTTGAATAAATGTCACAAAAAGCATGAAATATGCTAGCAGCTCCAACTCGCACTCCCAAGATTTGTTTGGAAAGTGCAAAATTAAACTTGCAACTGCAAATTCTAGCAATTTGCAATTGCAAGTTGCAGTTGCATGTTATAGATGCAAATACGCTTGCAAATTGCAATTGAGAGATCTCGCTGCAAAAACAGTCACGTGTGAATGAGGGTTAAGACTAAAGTGTTTCTTTTGGTCACAGCAATGGCGGGATCGACATTGGAAAACTGGCCATAGGGATTGAGAAAAACGGATAATCTTGGAATCGATTAATGATTATTCAAATCCACAGTTTTGCTTTTGTATCGAACGGACACGGGATCCGATGACCTATATTTCTGAGTATCTTTACATGGATTTGGAGAAAAATAAGTACAAAGTTTACATTTAAACAGCCAGGAGCCACGAAACACACAACGATTGAGAACACCTGTGGAATAAATCAATTTCTAAATCCTGTAAATTCACTGGTTTCCGTTAATACAGTAGCATCTCAGGGACAAAAAATTAACTTTAACTTTCAAATTATCAAATACGTAAAATTGTCAAAATTTGACAATTTTCGGGCAAACGCAGGGTGAATTCTGTTTCCGTCAATATGAGAATACAGAGTCAATTTGACACGAGTCAGTTAATCTACACTGCAAGAAATGGTGAGTCAAATTGACTCTCTCCGAAATAGGCTCTACGGGACTACATAATCTGAGTCAAATTCGACTCCGTCAGAGTCAAATTCGACTAACTGAGTCGCACGTTTGACTCTGGTGGAGTCGAATTTTGACTCAATTTGTGTAGTCCCGTAGAGCCTATTTCGGAGAGAGTCAATTTGACTCACCGTTTTTTGCAGAGTATGAATAACACAAGTGTGGCCATCATAGGGATTTGACCCGTAACCCATGGCAGTGCACTTGCCGGTGTCAGTTTGATGCAGAAGCAATAAATAATTTAAACTCAAGGCGACTTAAAATGGTTAAGATGTTGCGGTCAACAGGTTTAATTGCAATTTATGCGTTTTTGTTCAAATTCACACGCATTTGGATCGAAATCGCAGCAGAGGCTAAGGTGAGTTTTTTGCAAAATTTACAATTATCACTTTTTTTCACTATTAACCATTTCACACAATTGCTTGCAATATTTGTGTCATTTCTGAATATTTTTTAGCTAAAAGGTCCTGGGGGTTCCCCCCTTACGGCAAATAGATAGAAACACCGCAACAATTCGTGAACACCAACTTAAAAAGTGTTCAGAAACTACACAATTTTTGTGGAATATTTGTGCTATATCCGGTTTGGTTTCAGGAACCGAAAGCAGAAGTTCCGGTAGCCGACGAGACAGCGATCGCTGACAAAACGTCGTTAATTCCAGCATCTCCTCCGAAATCCGTCCGTCTGCCTGTGTCTCTCATTCCTATTCGATACAATTTGACGTTGAAAATTAATTTACCGAATACTGAATTTACAATTGCTACCCAAGACCAATTTACTACTGAAGGTAATTTGACAATATTAATATTCGTTGCCCACAATTCGACTGATCGCATTGTATTAAACGCGGATCAAATGATTAATATATCGCCTGAGTCTGTTATTGTTCGTCCCACTACACAATCGATTGGCAAAATGTCGCGTGACGAGGTTGAATCATCTTCAATCGCAACAGATTCAATTGGCAAAATGTCGCGTGACGAGGTTGAATCATCTTCAATCGCAACACAATCACTAGGCAAAATGTCGCGTGACACGATACCAGTGTATGAAACGACAACAGATTTAATAGGGAAAATATCCCATGGCGCCGTTGAGTCGCCGTTAACATTAATTTCGCTCGATTCCGCTGGATTAAAGGTGTTCAACGAGTCGAGTATAGTTGAGTTGAATTTAAATGGAACTCTCGAGCACGGGCAATACTATGAGCTTACGATGAGTTATACTGGAGCGATTAATAACGAGCAACACGGGTTATATCGGAGTAGTTTTGTTGACGAAGACGGGGTGAAACGGTAAGTCCCAGGTGCTGCCGGAGCAGGAGGGTGGTGCCGCTCAGGCTCACGTATCCGCTCACAGGGATCGAAACCAAATTTTTTACAAAATGTAGCAATTAAATTGCATCTGGCTTGAAATGCGGCGTTTAGTTCGGAACCTAACTTCTGATTAATATTATTTTTCACATACCAATAAAACTGCAAATCCTGTTTGCAGATTTTTTTGCCAGACTCAACCCCGCAACTTTGTGGCCACCTTAGCTGGTATGTGCACTTTTTTAAGTATGTGACAACTCTGCAGTGTGTGCAGTCTGCTTATCATCATAAATGTTAATACTTAATAAAATAATCATTTGATCCTTGTAATCCTATTTTTCAACTTCACAAATAATCCAACAACGTTTCTGCCCTTGCGGAAGCATTAGTATACAATTTTCAGTTTCCCCGTTTTTTCTGTTGTTTCCGGTCGATCCAAGTTTCCGGAAACAACCAACCCTGAGCCCAAGTGACAGGAAGCAATAAACTGTACCGTTGGCAGATTTTCATTGTTTATATTTAACGAATTGGCCACTGTGTAAAATAGGGCCGTGACAGCAGTATAATCATATTCGTAAGCCTAAGACTACGCGTAAGAATGAGCTTATTACTTAGCCTAATTGGCGTAAGCAAACAATTAGTCTAAAGCTTGCGCTTACTCTGTTGTAGTCCCACAGAAAAACGTTCCGCCGGTTATCTTTACCTGGGCCGCAATTCTGAAGTATGCCGAGTTCTGATGCAAAATAAGGTGAAGTATCCGACATCCCCCACCTGCCAGGCGAGGCACCTTGCGCAATTCCAATCAGGGGAGCTGCAGCTGCAACTTGCACGAAATACTTGCAGCAGCAATTGTTTTCAAAAAAAACATTCGAATTGACAAATCATACTGCAAGTGCAAGAAATTCAAGTGACTTTGAACTACGTTCACAAATGCGAATTAAATTCAATAGCATGAATTTCAGTGAATATTTTGCAGCTGCAAGAACTTCAAATCAGCTTTGTGACCAAACTTGCACATGCAAGTTGCATGTGCAAAGGTTTTGCTGCAAAAACTTGCACGTACCAATAGAGCTTAACTCTTTAAATTCGTAGGCTGTGCCAAAATGCATAATTTTTCTAGTCGAGACTCAGCTTACATAAGAGCGACGACTTTGCAAATGTGAAAATGGTTTATGCATGATAGCATTATTGCAGTTTGCCCTCGAAATTCGAAAACCTTAATTTTAGGCCATATTCTCAATGTGTACAGCGCTTAACACCATGATGAAATGTAACAAATGTTGACCGAAACATTGGCGAGCTTTGAAATTAACACTTTAGCAATTGCCCAAACAGATACAGTAAGCAATTTCAGTTTTCCAGCATTCGCCATTTAAGCCGATTACTAACTGGTGATAGATGCTATACACAATTGAAAATGTTGCGCTTTATTTCAGATGGGTTGCAGCGACTCAATTTGAAGTCGGATCAGCTCGTGAAGCGTTGCCTTGTTTTGACGAACCAGCGTTTCGGGCAGTTTACGACATCAGCCTCGTTCATCCAAAAGGCACCGTGGCTCTATCGAATGGCCCAGAGTATCCGGTCCAAAAAATAGAGTAAGGGTTGCGCTTCGCCGCCGGATGCCCCAAGATAGATTTTGTAAACAGCACCGCATAGCGGGGGCGCGTGGCAAGAATGCATTTTATAGGTTAGGCTTATCAGTCGACAGATGTCACGTGACCAAATGTCGGACGACAAATTGTCGTAGATTCACGCAAGTTTCGACTGAAACATGACTCTTAATCAGTCGCAGGTCCAGAAAGTTCTAAAGAGCTGTCTGTGATATTTAATATTGATTTTAATCAGTGTTGAAAGGGGTCTTGGCCGTGGTGCCCCCCTTAAGGTCTGGCCGCACCGTTGATTTACGCAATAACATAACAGTATATTTTCAGCAATGATTGGCTAAAAACTTCATTCAAAAGTTCACCAAAAATGTCTTCTTATTTGTTGGCGTTTGTTGTTGCTCCGTTTGAGTCGATTGAAAGTCAAACTGGAGACGGTAAAGTCAAAGTGAGTTCATCTGCAGTTGCAATTGCCTCAATTGACTAATTTTCGTTCTTCCATCAGAAATCCAACTGTACCGTAACAATTTATTGTTGCCAAACTGAACCAGAATTCCGCGTTACCCGACGAGTTGACGCTAGTAAACAATTTCAAAGTGCGGGTAAAAATTTGTTTGTTTTTAGCCTTCTTAATTTTGGATAATAAACGAGAAATATTAAGTCTTTTTTACATTTGTTTTACATTTACTTATAGAATAATGGATTGTTTTGCAATAGGTATCATCAGGGTACTAACCGGAAAATGACTCATTCAGAAAATCGACTTCTGTCTCCGGTAGAATTTTTTTTCAAAGCGTTTCGGCAATTTCGGTTGTGACGTTTCGCCTTTTTGTAAAAGTTGTGTTGTTTAAGTCAGTTGTTTGTAACTTTCAAGCCACTTTTGAAGTTTGAATTGCGAAAATTTGTTTAAGAAAAAGCTCAAAGACCAACTTTTGACAATACTGCGATAAATGTTTTAAAATTCATCCTAGAATATTGCTCTAACAGTGTAATGTTGTGCCAACGCCAATTTTAGTTCCGGTGTCAGTAAAACTTCAGCGTCGGTATTTTTCGCTTCCGGTAGCGCAATGTCGGTCGCTTACTAGTAGAGTTTATTGTGACGAAAATCAAGGACATGCGATCATGTATGGCCAGTTCACTGGAAAATTAGGCAAACTTTTCTCGGGACACAAAATAAAAAACAAGTGTGCGGGGGGGGGGGGGGGGGTAACGTGGGTCGTGGGTAACGCAATTTTGTACGCGTCTGCTTTCTGGTGAGTCCGCACAGTGCAACAGTTTATATCGATCTAGAAATTGCAGGACTGCAAATGCAATATTGTAAAAGTGCAACTTGCAATGTTCGGGTTATGAATGCAGTCTTTAGAGTAGTAAATGATGGTTTAAGGTTTGGTTTAATAAAAAATCGCTTCATATTTCAGTTCCGCGCGTGGAGTCGTCCTGAAATGGTCAAATACCTCAATTATTCAGCTGAAGCTGGTCCAAAAGTGTTGGAATTTTTTGAAAATTATTTCAATATTACGTTTCCGCTTCCAAAATTAGGTAAATTGGCCGTTGTATATCTGTTGTGTTCCTTGGTTTATACCGCCAGGTACACGCGGCATTGTAATGCTATGTTTTACAAAACAGACTTGTTTCAAACTAAACTTTTCTGCTGGAATTTGTATCAAAAATGCGTCTGGCTTTTCGATCGCTGTTCACTGATTTGGATTACGGTTGTCTCCGCCAACTAACATTTGAGTATTCGATCCCTACAGACGGGCTGCAAACCCAAATTTTGCACCGGAAACGTGAAAAACACAAATTTTACTTTCAAATATCCAAAATAAACAAATTTCAATTTAAATATCCGAATATCCGGAAAAAATATCCTACAACAATTCCCGTATATCCGGATACGAAAAATATTCGTTGTCGCGTTTTATTCAAATTTTCTCGTTATCCAGTACGCCACTGCACGGAAATTTGCAAAATTTTTCCGGGTTCAAACTATTGCAAGATGAATGCTTATATGACTTTGCTTCACAAACGTTTAAGACTAATTTCAACGTTGTTTCGGCGTTTGCAGGTAACAGACATGAAGCGAATCCTCGTTGCAAGGCGTGGATTCATTGATCCAAAGAATCGTTTTCAATTAAGCTGGACTGTTGGCAGGCCAGTGGCCACCTCGTCTTGTCTATGAAATATTTACCAGGAACATACAAGGTTGTCAGAAGACTTACAATCGAGGTCGAAACATTTCCAGGGGATAACGGTTGAGCGTCCCTGGTTTAACTTTGTCTACCAGCCCGATTGTGGGAGTTGATTGATGTGGGTAATTTAATGTTTCGGCATTGTAAAACAATAAATGTTTTGATTGTTTCAGATCAAGTGGCTCTTTCTGATTTTTCCGCTGGCGCAATGGAAAACTGGGGATTAATTACGTACCGCGAACGAATATTGGTGTACGATCCTGAACTTAATCATTTAAGTCAGAAACAGTTCACTGCAGTTGTTGTTGCTCACGAAATATCACACCAGGTTAGTGTTTTGTCGGTATTTCTTTCTCGTTTCTCCAGTTTATTCTCGGCTTCGTCCGTGGGGGGCGGAAACAAGGCGTTGCTTTTATCTACCACCGTGTCCCCCCGGCAGAAAGTTTTTCGACAAATTATAAGAAGTATTCCATGTATGGAAAATATTCATCGCCCCCTTTAAAACTGTCTTTGGCCTTTTATGAAATGGATTCGTGTTGTGGGTCTGATTGAGGGGGCCGAAGTAAGAATTGTAGTAGGAATGTGGGACACCATGAGGCTATGTGGACATACGGAAGCCAAGGACGCTCAGTCCTGCCTGGGAAATTTTTGCCCCACTCCTTGAAAAGATTGAACACGATTTGTAGGACGTGTCAACTCCTTAAGCAACTTTTCCAAAAAAGGTTTTGCCCCCACCCCAACATGCTGAACTGGGTACAGGTCTGCGTGCACATCAGTTAGCAGCCCCATTGGGTAACCGGTCCGTCCAAATGTGCCAATAATTAGGTTATTGTGTCTTGGCTTTTACATCTTACCTTAAAATAAACGAGTTTTTTTGGTCAATTGACTAAAGTTAGATAGGCCACTTTTCGCTTAATTCCTAGGGATGTCCAGATTCCGTACCTGCGCAGATTAATTGTATTGTGTAATTGCAATTAGGGTCGATTTTAAATTTAAATTATTTTAAAATATTTGAATGTTTATAGTGGTTCGGTAACCTGGTAACGATGAAATGGTGGGACGACTTATGGCTGAACGAAGGTTTTGCGACGTACATGGAAATGATCGGAGCTGACTATATTGAAGACGGCAAGCTAAGAATGGTATTGTTGCAGTGATTTTGAATTTAAATATCGAATTTGTGGTTTTTTGTCCAGCGGTTTTTAGGAAATTTTTCAATTGGTAACAGAAGAACTTAATTTTGATATTTTTTCAAGCAACGTAACCCTCTTTGGAATATTTTTGGCTAAGCCTATGCATCTCTCACTATATTTTGGAAGAGAGAATTTCAATATAAGCCTTCTAAGCTGACCTGGGCCAAACGATTCTTTTGCTATAAAATTTAAGTTAAAAATTATAAACTGTATCTGGTATGGAACAGAGCCGCAAAAACGAACGCATTGTTCGCGTTAAATGTGACCAATGTAAAGAACAGGGGCGAAACAGTATTATAAACATATTCCCAAGCCTAAGCCTAAGCGTAAGCCTAAGCGTAAGAATGAGCATATTCCTAAACCTAAGCCTAAGCCTAAGCCTAAGCGTGAGAATGAGCATATTCCTAAGCCTAAGCCTAAGCCTAAGCGTTAAAATGAGCATATTCCAAAACCTAAGCCTAAGCCTAAGCCTAAGCGTGAGAATGAGCATATTCCTAAACCTAAGCCTAAGCCTAAGCCTAAGCGTGAGAATGAGCATATTCCTAAACCTAAGCCTAAGCCTAAGCGTGAGAATGAGCATATTCCTAAACCTAAGCCTAAGCCTTAGCCAAGCAAAAAATAGTCTAAAGCTTAAGCTTACTCTATTGCAGTCCCACCGAAAAACTCTCCGCCTGTGATCTTTACATGGGCCAATGTTTCAGATTACACCGTTGAAATTTGGTTTTGGTGTGTTTTAGTGTTGTCTCTTTTTTGAATATTTTTTGCTGTTGTTTATTGTACATTTTTGTTGTTATTTTCAGGATTTACAATTTATTGAAACCGCTCATCAAGCAATGAAACTGGATCAATTGCTGACCACCCATCCGTTGGTCGTTCCCATACGGACGATTGGAGACGCGAATCAAATGTTCGATTCAATTTCTTATAGTAAAGTAAGTCAACGGACTATTGCTGATGTCAAATTTAATAATTTTTACATCATCACAGGGGTTTATCGAATGGTAACTGCCGTCCAAGTGACGAACCTCAATGCGAAATAGTAGTTACCCAATGTAAACACTGAATTTATAGCAGACCCGTAACCAGCTCACCTTGACAAGGAGTTAGAATTTACGAGTAATATTCAAGGGTTGGCTTTCACCAAGAGTGCATGATACTATTTAACGAGAGTACGCAGTTTGGCTTACTGCCTGATTTGGGGGGTCAAAATATTCATAGACTCAAATTCCTATGGTGTTGTATACATTGAATAGTGGTCCGCCTATAAACAAAGTTTAACGCGTAAGGAATTTAAAATCGACCCCACCCCCCAAAGTGAGGGACGTATGTCAAAACCACAACGAGTGCTTGTACATTTTGTATCATGCACCACCTGGCAAGTTTGCACACTCTTGTAATCATCCACTCTTGTGTATTACTAACAAGCGAGGTTGAAAATTCATGACCGGATCCAAATGTCCACAAAAAGCCAGTGTAAAAGTTGGCTCAAATTATTGAAAATACATCTAATCAGTTTACGATAAATATATATACATATATACATATATATACATATATATATATACATATATATAATATATATTTCAGGGCGCGTCAATCTTACGAATGCTCAACTATACCATTGGTGAAAAAGCATTCAAACGAGGCGTTAATGTAAATTCATTTAAATTTTCAATTAATTATTTTAAAATTAAAACTTAATTTGAAATTTGAAATTTCAACTGTGGTTTTGCGATTCGTTTGTGTCTTCGATAAAAATTAATTAGTAACAGCATTTCAGTCAGTTTGACAAGTACACTGTAAAAAAGGTGAGTCAAATTGACTCTCTCGGAAATCGGCTTTTCCTGACTACATCTGAGTCAAATTCGACTCCACCAGAGTCAAATTCGATTCACTATGTCGCGCCGTTTGACACTGGCGGAGTCGAGTTTGACTCAGTTTGTGTAGTCAGGAAAAGCCTATTTCCGAGAGAGTCAATTTGACTCAGCATTTTTTACACTGTGCGCAATCACTGGTTAGCTGAAGGTATTTGGTGCGTTTTCTCGTGCAAATGCATCTATCCCTAGTAAGCGATAGGTTTTCAAACTGACGAACCTATGCAATTGCGGATCTCAAAATTGGTACAGATGGAGGACAAATCAAATGCGAAAATCGTACTCAATTTCGGACCTCATCATGCGCTGGTTTGAAAGTTACAAGACCTATCACTAACTGGTGATATGTGCTAGAATTATTTAAAAATACCGGCCTAGGCCTTAGGGTTGCGATATACTTCTTGTGTGTTCTCGGACGCCGGCGCGGGGCACGACAAAATTCGTTATCAAAAATTGTCGCACGCAACCAAATAGATTTAGCCTTGGTGTTACCAAGAGCGGATGATCACTCTAACAAGAGTGTGCAACTGGGTACATTCTGTGTATTAAAGAATGCACCCGGCACGCGTTGCGTTTTTGGCCTACCCCCCTCATTTTGAGGGGGGGTCAATTTTACGTTCATTACACATGTATCCGCCAGCCAACACCGAAAATATAATCGGACCACATTTTAGTATATGCAATAGCACATGAATTTCAACATCGATGGAGATTTTGACCCCCCAAATAGGGGGGTAAGCCAAAAATGCAACGCGCGCTGGGTACATTTTTTAACATAGAATGTACCCAGTTGCATACTCTTGTTAAAGGGTATCATGCACTCTTTGTGTTACATAGCGGCGTGCGGCGATGTGCGGCACAGTAAAGTATACCGCATCCCTAAGCCCACTTTGTTGCTGTCCAGCTGAATTTACCGGACGCCGTCGAAAATAAAATATTTCAAACAAATTGCTACAAATCAGCTTTTGGAACAAATTATTTAATCGCTATTTTCAGCATTATCTGCTCGAAAATCAGTACAAAAACGCCGATCACAACGATTTGTGGAACGCATTTTCTTGGGTAACCAAAGCTTTTCAATGGTTAAAATTGGTTTAATTTAGCCAATAGGCAGCCGTCGTCATAAATGAAAATTAGTGAATAAACGAAGTTTATTGGTTAACGTCTCAATCGATCCTATCAACAGTCGATAATGACTCTATGAACCAGAGTATGCATTTAAATACGACAAAATGATTGGTTCAAAATGTACCAGCGGGCGTTGCGTTTTGAAAAGAAACTTTTTATGATTTGGTTGGACTGGATGTTGCTTGCAGTGTATAAAATAAAATTATAAACTGAGTAATGGATTCACTTGACACGTTGAACTTAGAAAATCTGAAGGCGAGAAATGTGATGCCAGAAATGAGCGGAGCAGTCCAAAAACGCAACAAGCGCCGGGTACATTCTTTTCTACACAGAATATATCGAGTTACATACTCGTGTCATAGTGTAATCATATACTATTGATGATAGCTACACTGAACGCTGCACAATGTAATCAAGTGTTCTGCAGAGGACCTGCCGAAATCAATTCGGAAGGGTGACCCCGTTTGAAAGTTTACTGCAACCGAGCCTATGCAGCTTAGGGAATTTTGTCTGCACTTTAAAATATCCGTCAGGTTATTCTAAAGCATCTTAAAGTCATCTTTCTTGTCTGTCTAAAAGTTTTGAAGTGGCGTATAACCCTCTCATGTGCACTCGTGTCTAAGCCCTGGACCGTAACCAGCTCGCCTTTCTACGCGGGGGGGGGATTGAAAAGTTTCTCGGAGAGGCATACAAGGATTTTTGACGACTTGCAATAGAAAATAAAAGTTTCCTAGGACGGAACAAAAATTTTTCTAGGGGGCTGATTCTCCCTCCTAATGCCCCTCCGGCCATGGACCCGAATAAGCCTCTTGGTGTGCTGACGTAGCACAATTAGTTATTTTGCTTGATGAATACATGTGAAATTGTTACAGGCAGTCAAATCAACATCGACCACAAATTCGTGGGACATCAAGCCGTTGAACGTCCGAGCGTTTATGAATCGATGGTCACTGCAATCGGGATATCCAGTGGTCAGTGTCAACAGAAGGTACGGTGGCCAAGGATCGATCATGGAATTCTCGATGTCCCAGTCTCGATACGTTCTTAATACAACGACGCAGGACGACGAAAATATTACCAGATATGATGATCATGGATTTGGGTAAGTCTTAATTACGACCCGTAGCAACGCTTTTGTAGTGGTGCCCTCGTAGTGGATAAGTCCACTTCGTCACAAATGACACATGCATACCTGAGGGTCGTCACAGTAGTATAAGCATATCCCTAAGCGTAAAAGCTTCTAAGCCTTTCATTTACGCTAAATGTAAGCAAAATATTTTCACTTTAGGAAAAACTACAAATTGGTTACGTAGCCAATACTGTTCCACCCCCAGTTCTTTATATTGGCGGTAATTTCTGTATTTTTTTATTTTCAGGTACAAATGGCACATTCCAATTTGGTGGCGAACGCCTGGCGAACAAATATCCGCGTTGGATTGGCTGAGACCGGACGAAATAGGTAAGTTTGATCGCGGTCGGATCCATAGTTTACTTTTACAGCAATCAAATTTCCGATTGGCTTGTCGCTCGCTTTGCTCGTAAGGTTTTATCCACGAATCAAATGCAAAAAATGTGCGAAATTTCTAAGCTTACTAACCACACTGAACAGTGACTGTGATTGCTGTTACAGAGATTAATATCAACATAATGCATATAATTGCCTGGTTTGGCTCAAATGTTATTACCTCAAAATTAGGTTATGCATTCATTACCTGTAGTACAGTATTTATGGGAACATTAACCCCTTCTCACATTGAGTTGCCTGTAGGCAACTAAGCGCAGTGTATACACGTTAAATAGTATATATCGCACCGTGTTTAACAATTGCAACACGTATACATAGTACTAAATCACCACAAGACGTGATAGCCCCCTCGGGCTCGAGCGTCAAGCTCCTATAGCTGAGTGGTGATGGTATACGCCTCCCACTCCAGTCACCGGAGTTCGAATCCTAGCATAAAAGTAGGTCTCGGGGGAAATAGAAAATATTTATGTGAGAAAGGGTTAAAGATAATGCACCGCAACTGGGATCAAAACCAATTTTGTATAAAGATTTAGCACTAAAATTGCGTTTGGCTTCTCGGTTTCTTCGTTCGCGAGCTTTTTTCACTATTATATTGTGCGATTAGCGATACTAAATGTATTATTAGGCTGCCACTTATTTTCGTAGGCCACCAGATTTTCAACATAATTTATTTATTACCCAACTGAAGACCTAAAATAATGGTAGTTAACTAAACAACGGTCTTTAACATAACAGTCTAATTATTCATTATAAACAACGAACCCAATAACATCACATAACCAGGCAAAATACCAAAACCCAGTAATATTGACAATTTTAAGTGAAACTTCAGCCGTTTAGCCGCGCTGGTACCAGTCCGAGGGCCTCACTAAATCATCCAATCGGTAGTAGCGACGGGCGGTGTGTACAAAGGGCAAGGAATTCCTAAAGCCAGCCATATGCATATCAACTAGCACAACTAGTCGAAACACTACATCCTACAATATATTGCTATCGTTTCTGTGTTAGATGATTTTTGACTCTGTCAAATTTGTGTTTTATTTTTAGCTCTAAGAAGAATTACAATTCGCACAAATGATGCAAACCAACAATGGCTGCTTCTAAATCCTGAAATGCGCGGATTTTACAAAGTCAACTACGATGAACGCAATTGGAACTTGTTAATTGACGCTATCAATACGGATCATAAGGTTAGTGCACGCTCAGATTGGCAATGGCGCAGGCCAGTAGCCAAGGTTGGGCCAAAACGGGACGGCTCTGCCCCCTCGGAACTATTTTGCCCGCGCTAGAAAATATTTAACCTTGTTTGTAACTCATTGGAAACCCTTGTATGCGCCTCCTGAAAACTTTTGAACCCATAGCAAAATGCGCTGACTGTGGGTCTGCAGTGATGTCGCGTGGTCTCGGCCTGTGCCTAAATTTTGACGCTGTGATGATGCGACTTACACTTCAGTTCGGGTTCAGCTTCGAACCCTCAAATTTATACAGGAAATCCAAGGTGATTTTGGAGTCTAGAAAAATTTTGGATCAGAAAATTGTGTTAATGCTGCCAAAACGATTTGCGACTTCGGACGTAAAGGCATCCGGAGGAACGTGACGCTTCGCCCCCTCCTGTTTAATTGCGACACTTATTAATTCGCGACAAAACGTCACAGGGGACGCAACACTGGTATTTTAAGTGTTGAGTTATACTTGCGTTACCCCGCCGCGCGTCGCATCTAAACATTAACTTATATTTGAACGGCACAACACCCTGGCGGGCGGTAGCGGGCGGTGACCTGCGGCACGCAAACATAGAGCGCAACTCGTGGGCATAGCCATGGTTTTAGAAAGGGCAGGCGGCGTTAACGTTTTATAAACGAACAGTATTGTAAGCATATTCCTAAGTCTAAGCCTAAGCATAAGCCTAAGCGTAAGAATGAGCATATTCCTAAGCCTAAGCATCAAGCCTAAAGCCTAAGCCAAGCAAAAAATAGTCTAAAGCTTAAGCTTACTCTATTGTAGTCTCACAGAAAAACGTTGGGCCCCTAAGCCGCTGTACAAAAATATCTAGTGGATGTTTGTCCCCAAAAACGTTTTCTGGCTTCGGGTTGAATGCAATCCAAAATTTTTACCTTCAGGCATTTGACGTTCGCTCAAGAGCAATGTTATTGTTTGATGCTTATGAGTTGGCACGGTAAGTAGTAGTTCACTTATAGCCAAGCTGCAATGTCTTGTTTAATTTTAAAAATTGATTTTAGAGATCGAAAATTATTTTTCAAATTTTAAATTAATTTTAAAATAAGAGAATGAAATTTAGAAGTAAATATTGTACAGTACAATTCTACAAATTGAAGTTTACTATTGGAGATTGTATTTTAGATTGAAAATTTATTTTAACATTTGAAGTTGATTTTAAAAAAGTGAAATTTGCATTTTATAAATGGAATTTGAGTTTTGGAATTTGAAATCGATTTAGAACAAATGTTGATATATTTTACAGTTGAAAACTGGTTTTGCCGTTAAAAATTAATTTTAAAAAGTAAATTAAATTTTACAATTTGTATTTGAATTTTGAAATTAAAAATTCATTTTTGAATTTTAGAATTGGACTACTGAATTACACAATTCCGATCCGGCTGAGCAGTTATCTTCCTGCACAAGAACGTAACGTAATTGCATGGCAGAGTGTTGTCAATGAACTCGATCATATTCAAACGTTATTTATCAATCGCGCTGAGTACGGAGTTTTCAAGGTAATTTGTTTTCTGTTTCTTTTTCAATTACTTAATTTAATATTTTCTCAAATTACTAGCAATTTTGAAAATTCAAAGATGTTAAAATATACGTACCTCGCCTGAAGTATAGACTCGATATGACTTTTAACCCTTGGTTCTAAAACTTTTTTGAATTAATTTGCAATAGAAATTACTGGAAAAATAGCAAAGTTTCTACCGTAATTGAAATAAATGAAATTAACTGTCGTCAGGATATAAAATTATTTAGTTTGTTTTTTTCTATTTTAGGCGTTTTTGACAAAACTGTACGGTGAAGCGTACGATCAATTTTCATGGGAAGGAAAAGGATTGGACAGTGACAGTGTTTTAGATATGTAAGTATTTTTATTCGGCAATCGTAAGCCTTATTCACACGTCTGCAATCTTAAATTTTACACATGCAAGTTTTTGCTGCGAGAACTTGCAGCTGCAACTTGCACTTGCAAGTTTTGTCCAAAATCCCGTTCGAAAAACTTGCAGTTGCACTCGATTCATTAAAAATCATAGCTAGAAATTTAGTTCTCATGTGTGAATAACCATGCAAGTTCATTGAATTTATTGCAGTCGCTTTTTCATTGGCTGATGAAAAAATTCAAGTTCTGCATGCAATTTGCGGCTGCAACTTCTCGCAGCAAACACTTGCACGTGTGATTAGGGCTTAAATAATTAATCTCAAACTTGCTTTTGTACATAAAATTCAGATGTGTTTCACGAATTTAGAGTATCTGTAAAAACTATTGAAATTTTTTTGCAATTTTTCGTAGGTTGATTCGTTTTCTAAAAATCCTCTAATTTTTTATGCAAATTAGTTTTTTCTAAAAAACACATAGTTTTTTTGTCATTTTTGTGTATTTGCATTGTTTTAGATTAATCAATCCTAAATCTATACAGTTTACTGTTAGAGGTTTTTCAAGTTTGGTGTATTCAAATTTAGTTTTGGGTTTTGAAATATATATAATTTTTCTGCTTTTTGAGTTTACAGATATTTTATAGTTCACAGGTGACGACTTAAAACAAGTCCAGTGTATCCACTATCCAGCAATCCAAATTACGAAAACGAGCATATATATATATGAATATATATATATAAATATATATAACGGTATTTTCATACAACTATATGTAAAATTATACTGTTTCTGGCTTTAGTACCCGTAGTTTCCTTTAAATAATTTTCAAATTCATCGTAAACGCCAAATTCCATTTTTCAATTTGAAGTTGAATTGCAAAACTACTCGAGTCGTTTAAATCAGACATTTCTGTTACAGGCGTTTACATCGAATGATTACACATCGCGCTTGCTTTAATGATGTTCCTGATTGTTTGTCAAACGCGTCGCAAAGTTTTGCCGAATGGCGTGCAACTTGCAACGAAAATGCAACTCAATGTGACAGAGACAAGTGAGCAGATTAGTCATTAGTATGCAACTCTCCGAATCAAATCATCGACACAAAATATATCACCGCGCGTTGCGTTTTTCATAAACGTCCATTCATTAATAAAGAGTCTCTTTTAGTCCTTTGATTAACAAAAAGGACAGTCTAAAATTGAAAATTAATTGTTTAAAAATTAATTGTTTGAAAAATAATTGTTTGAAAATCAATTATTTGAAAATTAATTGTTTGAAAATTAATTGTTTGAAAATTAATTGTTTGAAAATCAATTATTTGAAAATTAATTGTTTGAAAAAAATAATTGTTTGAAAATCAATTATTTGAAAATTAATTGTTTGAAAATTAATTGTTTGAAAATTAACTGTTTCAGAACAATCGCCAGTTTACGAGGCATTTCTTACTGTCAAGCGGTCAAAAACGGTGGCGACGAAGTGTTTGAGTTTATGTGGAAACGCGTCCAACAAGAAGTTATCCAAGTTGAAAAGAATCGATACCTGGGTGCGTTGACGTGTTCCAAAGAACAATGGCTGATATCGAGGTAATTTGCAATTATCATGGTTAAAATCATTTATTATTTATTAAAAATTTGATATATGAAAAGCGTTTTCGCGAAATTAATACACAATGCACAGTGTTTAACAATTATTAATACGCATAACGTCGAAGATAAGGAATGTGCACCCCCTGGCAATTTAAAGAAAAGTAACATATGCGCGGTACTTAACAATACTACGCGTAGGTGAAATCGCCACAAGATATGAGAGCCCATCGGCCTTGAGCGTTAAGCTCCTATAGCTAAATGGTGATGGTTAAAGTGCTTTCCATTCGTAAGGCTGCGATTTATATCCATGCTTGAAATTACTCTTAGTGAATATTCATGTGAGAAAGGGTTAAAGCTTAAACAATTTTAACGACGTTAAGTGGTTTTACATGATCTGTTTGCACTTTTAGGCTTTTGTCGTACACTCTGGATCAAAGCAAACTTCGAACCAACGAAGGAATATTGGTATTCCGGGCGATTGCCATCCAAGCCGCTGGGTCTCAACGAGTGTGGAACTTTATGCGAAGTAACTGGGACGCAGTCGAGAAACGGTAAGTCGAAAACGTTACAAATGTAATATGAGCATATCAGGGGGTTCAGCCCTCGTATAAACAAGTTTGCCCCCCCAAGTGTGAAAGTTTTCAGTCTTGCTTGTAAGTCATGTGAAATCTTCGATACCCTACGGAAAAAAGTTATTGCACCCGGTTAAATGTTGAGCTGGCTACAAACCTTTATGTAACAGTGGGTTTTGGTTCCGGCCTGGGTTACCAAAATTTCGCACCCCATTTTATTTAGAGAATTGTCGAAATCTGTAGCAATATAATTGTGACGTTGGAAACTTTTTGTCAATTTTTGACCGCCATCAAATATAAAATTTCATTCCGGATCCGAACACTGTCAATAAAAAATGAATCCGATTGGTCATTTGTTAAACACACGTAAACACATGGGTGGGACCATGAGGAGCGTGTCCTAGGGAGCCGGTCCCCTTCAAAATCTGTAAGAGACATCGAGTTCTGAGGCGAAGAAATTGAGTGATACCCAATTGAAAATATGTTTACGGTCTGTCTTCTCTGACAAGAAGTGTGGGACCACCCACCAGCACTTAAACGGTATTTTTAATCTTTCGTGCTGGGTAAAATTTGGCAATTTTCACCGCATTTAATTCTTGTATTTTGTTAGAGAATAGTGATGCTCGCATATTCCAGTTATTTGTAAAGCCCTATTCACACGTGCAAGTTTTTGCTGTGAGAATTTGCAGCTGCAATTTGCGCTTTCAAACTTTGTCCAAAATCCCGTTCGAAAACCTGGCAGTTGCAAATAATTCATTAAAAATCACTGCTAAGAATTCAGTTGACATTTGTAGAATAACCATGCAAGTTCACTGAATTTATTGCAGCTGTTTTCTCAATGGCTGATAGAAAAATTCAAGTTCTGCATGCAAATTGCAGTTGCAAGCTCTTAAGCTCTCGCAGAAAAAATTTGCACGTGTGAATAGGGTTTTACTCGTGTTTTCAACAACGAAATTTGAATTTTTCTACACAAAACAAACACAAAATGATTCAAAAAATTGGTTTTTTTAGATTTTTCGCCGAATCTTCAGCTGTGAAAAAAGTCATTGGACGCGTGGTCGATCAATTCAGCACTGATTACAACGTTGAACAGGTTAAACTTAAAGTTTTTAAAGAAAGTCTAAAGCAGCGGCATATGCCAGGTCAGAGAAAGGTGTCTGCCCTGTAACAAATATCAAAATACTGAATTAAAATTTGTTTAGATTTCTTAAAACACTGCCAGTTGTGACGTATCACAATTTTCGCCACAAATCTCCGCAATAGCGTATTATCTCGACAAGATATATGTCAATTGACTTTTTCTCATACTGGTGTTAAATTTGATAGAACGCAAATGTTTCCAACAAACATTAATGTTAATTTTGTCTATTAATAAGCCTGACTAATGTAAACAACAGGGGCGGAACAGTATTATAAGCATATATATTTCTAATCTTAAGCGTAAGCCAAGCAAAAAATTAGTCTAAAGCTTAAGCTTACTCTATTGCAGTCCCACAGATGAACTTCCCGACCCTGAAAATTGAAAAATATGATTTCAGCACATTTTATTAAGTCGTTATGTGGAGGGGAACTGATTGCGGCGAAAAGTAAACGAGTACCCAACTTAGATTTGTTTTTGCTTTCAGATCAAAAGACTTTTTGCCGACTATCCGAAATTCTACGCCAAACACAAAGTCGTACTTGACACCGCGTTGTCTGGAGTGTTGGCAAACGTCCGATGGATGAGTCAGTATGGCGGACAAGTCCTTGACGTCATTCAAAGCAATTCTCTTTGAACTCGCCGCCTCTTTGTGTTATTCCTTTTGTCGGCTTTTTTTCTTTGATCTTTGCCATGATATCCCAGTTGACATCAACGATTTGTTACGGCTTTCCTCCGTCGTTGTATTCATTGCGCAACACATCCGTTCCGATACCAATTCTGCTATGTTTAATGTTTTCTACTTTTTCTCCATTTATTCGGTTTTGCTCCAACGGATTTTCGTCCCATTGCATCCACGTTCGTTCTATGTCTGTATTCTCAAATGTATGTAGAACCTATCACCAGTTTGCGATATATATTCTGCATCAAGAAGGAAATAAGTTAAAAATCCACACAAGATATCCTATTGTAGTAGGTCAAACCAAATTTACTATAGATTTTGTCCTGACCGGTTTTCTACAACGTCTGGATCACCAAGGATCAAAACAAAGGTTGAATATCGAACGAACTGTCACGAGCAAACTCAGGGTGGATGTAGACGCATTTCAAAACTACGATGGATTTGTTTGGGAAGGATAAATCATCGCAATGGAGTCAGTAGAGCCTTAGGTTCTGCAGTTACGAATTCCTGGACCCCTGTTTTGCATTTTGAATCAAATCCCTTTAGGCAACAGCCTCGTTGGCCAATATAGGGAGTCTGTCCAAAATAAATGGTCATAGGAGCTATAGACATTTGTGAATACGGTCCTTATTTCGATAAACATACTCAATGCCCAAACTGCGAATTAGCAACTTGATTGATATGTTGCTCTGGCTGTCAAGATTACAGCAATTCGCGTTCGGCACAAATCGGCGTTCACAATATATTATATATCTTTGCCACAAAATGTGTCGTAAGGTAGGGTTAACGCGTTACAAATTTTAATTTTGTCACACGTTAACCGTACCTTATGACACATTATTGTAGCAAGGTTAAATTTTATGTTGTAAACGTATCGTAGTCGTTTATGCGGCGACAAGTAAGCGTTGTCTGTCTATGTAGGAACCGGGACATCAGACCTTTTTATTAAGCAGCTGGAAAAACGGTACTCCAGCGGGGATCGAACTCTCCAGCATACGGATCCTTAAGCGAATACTCTACCACTGCGCGCTTACAAACGTAGTTTTTAAACGTCTAATTTTGGTGGGAACAAACATGGAAGTTATGTATTAAAGTATAAAAAGATAAAATAATGGTAAACTTTTCAGTTGAGCAACTAAATACAAATAATATACGAGCAATACTGACCCTGTGAGCAGTATTTAATAGTTCTATCATATACGCGCAGTGCCAATTCTCTACAAGACGTAAGAGCCGTCTCGGGCTCGAGCGTCAAGCTCCTATAGCTCAGTGGTCACCGTAACCTCAAGCCCATCCGTAAGACTGGGGATCGAATATTACTTTTGAATTACATATCGTATGAAATTGAAATTAGTCATGTTAGAAAGGGTTATTTCGAATTATTTTGTAACAAACATACGGGTTTGAGGTAAAACGTACTCTTATATGTCGTACCGTAAATTGGTACACTGAGTATTTTTTGATGGTAAAATAAATAAATCTCGGTATGTAACTAATCAGGAGTTTCATGAAAAATAACACAGCAGCAAAGGCGACTCTTGGCCGATATATGCCCGTCAGCCGGCATTTGACCCAAATGGTAAGAGTGCTCAAAATTAGGGCGTATATCCGTTAATTGAAATCTTTTTACATATTTGTATTTTATTTAAAAATGCATTGTTTTAATTCATGACAATACATTCAATTTAGTTGTATATTTTGTTGTTATTTTTTTAACATTTTACATTATTTAATTTTTGGCCCAAAATAAGCCTGGGAGGCATGTGCCGCTTAGCACATGAAAAACCTTGCGGATGTGGGTGATTTTCTATGGATTTGATTTGTAAAAAAACTATTAATGGCTAAAATTGACTAAAACACATGTTTTTGATTACAAACAATGTTGTCTATTGTTTCGAAATCCGAGTAATTTGCGGAAATATTTTGTTAAATGTCTTATTTTTGGCTTTATTCTCAAATGTGTATAGTAACTATCACCAGTTGTCAATAATGGATGTTGTGTTTTTGGAGCTAGAAATAGATTGGCTTAAAAATTAGCGTTGTTTTAGCATCTTGAATGCCATATATCCTGTGGCGTCTAAATGATTTCATTTCAGGGGATTGTAAACCTCATCTTGTCAGCTTATTCTAAAACGTGTGAAGCTTTTTCTACATCATTCAAAGTTTAAGCCGTAGAATCAACTGTTCGCTTAGTTTGAAATCCTATCGCTAGCTGATCATAGATGCTACACTCAACATAGAGTAAATGTTCGGGCCCATGTAAAGATTATAGCGCGGAACGTTTTTCTGATGACCTGTATTAGAGTAAGCTTAAGTTTTAGATTATTTTTGTTTAGACTTAGGCTTCGACTGACGCATAAACCCATTGTAACGCTTAGACTTCGGTTTAGGAATACGCTTATTCTACTGTTACGGCCCTGTTCTGCACATTGGCCAAAAATTTTTGATGAGAGGACACTATTTTGGAGCTGAAATTTTCTTCATTGTGCGCTGTAAGTTTTGTAGCTCACTGTAAGGTGCTTTTTTGAGAAGGGGACTGGCTGCCTGAATGGAAAATCAAACAGCTGTTTAGGGTTGGTGCAGGCTAATCAATTTTTTCTAAACCCTGAGCCCGTATTCTCCAATGCGTATAGCACCTATCATCAATTAGCGATATGTTTTCAAACTGACGAACATTGGCAGTTGCAGATCTCAATATTGGTGCAGAAGTTGGGCAAATCAAACGCAAACAATGTGCTGAATTTCGAATCTCATCATGAGCTGGTTCCATAGTTACAGGACCTATCTCCAACTGGAAATAGGTGCTACTCACATTTGAGAATACGGGCTCTGATTAACATCGAACTATTTTTCATAAAACAATCACAGTAAAAACCCTGTTGTTGTGTTTTTAACAACATACAAGTATTTTTAAATTTCTCAAATTGATAGACTTCAGTAGTTCGGCTGTGTATCAAATAGGATCAATTGATTTATAAATTTGAAATCGAACAACAAACTTCACCACAACTCATGCGAGACCGGTTCGATAAGTTTGATTTCCTGTATTTTGTAGCGAAAACTTTGCTGATTTTAGCCAAAGCAACTTTTTTTGAAGCCTTTCTGTCAATATAAAATTTGTGATTTTCTGGCTTGCATATAATCTACGAAACGTCATTTTTGAGTTTGGTGCAATAATGCAATTTTCACAGTAACATGCGTACACCAGGTGACTTTTGAGAGGGTAGTGTCATTGACACTGAAACTTTTTTGGCTTCAGTAACCTGGATACTGAAGCGTTTTGGCATCAATATCCTGGACACTAAAGCCAAAAAAGCTTCAGTGTCCAGGACACTGAAATAAAAAATCCTGGATACCGATGCTTTTTGGCTTCAGTGTCCCGGACACTGAAGCTTTTTTCGCTTCAGTGTCCCCCATACTGAAGCCAAAAAACATCAGTATCCTGGATACTGAAGCCAAAAAAGATTCAGCGTTCAGGATACTGAAGCTATTTTGGCTTCAGTGTCCATGACACTACCCCTCAAAAGTCACCTGGTGTACGCATGTTATTGTGGAAGTTGCGTAAGGTTGAAGTATTGTTCACTAAAACAAGCTGGATTCGATCAACTAATTTTAATTTCAAATAAAATTTAAAACATTACCATTATTCAAAGCATTAAACCATTTGTTGCGGTTTTTTTATCTGAAATTGAAACAGTAAAAATAACGGAAACAGATATTGAAGTAGAATGGATTGAAAGATTTTTTTATGTTTCTGTTGCTTCAATTGTAGTAAAAAAGTATTCATCGTGATTTTGGCCAATGTTACTTTAAGGGGTGTAACAGTAGATTAAGCGTATTCCTAAGCCTAAGCCTAAGCGTTGCAAACATGTGTTCGCAAGCCTAAGCCTAAGCAAAAAATGTAATCTAGAATCTAAACCTACTCTTTTATGGACCCATAATAAACCTGGACGCCCCTTAAAGTAACATGGGCTGTGATTTTCAACATTTTACACAGGACATAGTCGATGTAGGAATTAATTTTTGAATTTTAGAAAAAAATACTTTCTATAATAAGCTAAACATTTGGAATAATCAATTTGAGGTGTACATTGTGGGTTGATTGGGGTGAAGGAATTTTGGCACATCGCCAACATGGCCCATGTAAAAGATCCGGGGCGAAACGTTTTTCTGTGGGACTAATAAAGAGTAAGTTTAAGCTTTGGACTAATTTACTTGCTTGGCTTAGGCTTCGGCTTCGGCTAAAGAATAAACTCATTCTTACGCTTAGGCTTAAGCTTAGGCTCAGGAATAATCTTATAATACTGTTCCGCCCCTGTTCTTGCCAACATTAAAGCTAACATTACTGTAATATTTGTGTATAAGATTTGTTTTCAGTTTATATTTTGCATAGGATTCATATCTTTTAATAAAAAATTCAAAATTTGAAATTGCTTGTATACATTTTATAGCCAGTCACCCTGGACTAACAGACAAAACATGGGTTGCTGGCTACACATCGTTCGGCCAATTTTTACGTTTTAGGGTTTGATTAAAAGCCCCAAGTCTATTCTGACGCCACAGCCTGAGGGCGGTGCAATACTTATTCCGTCATCATACGGTATTGTATGTGAGGAATTCGCGTACGATACCCGAAGATGACGAACGGTTCCGGACGGCGCTGAACGGTGCCGGACGTCATCAAAAGTATAGCATGACCCTAAGTATTAGCATTGTGTTAAAATGCGTAATCCTAAATCAGAGATTAGCCGCTAGACAGTTTAAACCTTATGCCTAATTTTCGTAATCAACCCAACATGTTAGAGTGGGATTTTAGGCAATGGAGTTCGGGGGGGGGGGTTTGCAGTGCTTCCAACCTACACCGGAGTTCTCGTGGACCACAATTGGCTACGGACGGGTCTAAAAACACTCACTTAAAAAGTTTAAAAAAATAAAAATGAATCCTAATATTTGTGAAATGTGTTGCGGGGTTCACGTTATAACCGGGGCAGCTTGGGACGCATTTTGTCCGTATTAGCCGATTGGGTAATATTTTGTCTGCTTATAAACCACATATCGTAGTCAAACTTTTGGACCTATTTGATTGCTATTATCATGGGTAGGTCACCCGTTCTTCAATATCATACGACATTCGACGTATTGTCCGCGAATATCATACGACATATTTTCAAATGTCTGCATTCTTGAGGTAACATAAGTACCCAAATTGTCCTGTTGTAAATCATATGATACTAGAACGTGGAATTTGATTTTTTGAATTTTTACGCTGTAGTTCTGAACGATTTTGTGTCGGAAACAAATTTTCCGGCGTTGTTTTTGGTATTTTAAAGTACACTGCGCATGTGTCGTTCGACTTTCTATTCATTTATAACCACGTGAAGATTGGGCTGTCTCGCTGAATATCACATGATATTGAGTCCGATGAACATCATATGATATTCGTTGTAATTTTAGAATATCAATAAATTTGTTTAAATGTCCCACAGTATCATGTGACATACCGACTCTTGCACACATCGAGCATCTGAAAGCGGTGGTTTGTTAGTGTCATATGACATTCGAGTTATTCCTGTTGACCCGATATAACAGCCCGTATTTTTATGTTGACATTGAATCAACATGGGACAAACCGTGTCACGCCTACCCCGGTTATAACGTGAATCTACGAATAATTTTATAGAACGCCGATGCTTAAGCTAACCTATTTTGAAACGTGATCCAGTTTACAAAATAACCTTTTGAATCATTTCAGGTATTTTATCTTGGAAGTTTGTGTAAAACAGTAAAACAATGGCCTTCAAGGATTTTCATTGGTTTAGAAATAGTATTTCTGTACTGAAAAAAACAAAGCCTAAATTCATTAGGGATTTGTGGTCGTTCAGGCTTTGCATATTTATAGACATCAGGTTCTAAAAATCTGTTCGAACGCTATTTTATTGTGATTCGCCAGGGAAACTATAGAACGATAGCTAAACTTTGATGAAAAGGTCTTGTCATAAACCTTTTGCATCTTTAATAAACCAGAGGCCATAAGCACTGGGACCAATGTTATTTTAGGGGACGTAACAGTAGATTAAGCGTATTCCTAAGCCTAAGCCTAAAGACAAAGCAAAAAATGTAGTTTAGAATCTAAACCTACTGTTTTGCAGACCCACCAAAAACCTGGACGCCCCTTAACATGGATTCAACGGTCCGGTCCGTGGCCTTCGGCTCCGTCCGGTGAAGA
This sequence comes from Enoplolaimus lenunculus, assembly GCA_030248215.1. Taxonomy (NCBI): domain Eukaryota; kingdom Metazoa; phylum Nematoda; class Enoplea; order Enoplida; family Thoracostomopsidae; genus Enoplolaimus; species Enoplolaimus lenunculus. Next base: position 88,343 of record JASANG010000997.1, on the reverse strand, counting down.
CTGCACACGGTCCGTTCCGCGGCCGTTGAATCTCGAATCAGTCTATTGTATATGTCGTAGGGATAGCATCGGATCCATGAATCCGTAACCGGCCTTTATAGTCATCTTCGATCATATATGAAAAAACTCACCTATGGGTAGCATGGTGCAACCGGAGGTGAAAAATACTAGAGCCGGAGCCGAGGCCGGAGATTAACGAAACTTGCCGGAGCCGTAGCCGGAGGTGAGGCCGGAGATTAACGAAACTTGCCGGAGCCGTAGCCGGAGGTGAGGCCGGAGATTAACGAAACTTGCCGGAGCCGTAGCCGGAGGTGAGGCCGGAGATTAACGAAACTTGCCGGAGCCGTAGCCGGAGGTGAGGCGAAATTAGGTAGTAAAAACAATGGTTAATTAGTTATTTTTTTTCCAATATGTGCAATATGTATCGCACTTGTTTGGTTTGGCGCTAACTTTCTGCAAAATTTCGGATATTCTTTCCTGAAAATTGTGACAAAAGTAAAACAAAACGACGCGCTAAGCAAATAAATTTTGCAAAATAGTGCAAAATTTTACTACCGAAATTGCCGAAACCTCCGGCACACATTCTACCGAACCCGGAGCCAGAGACAGAGGTCGATTTTCTGCCGGAGCCGGAGCCGGAGTCAGACCTCCGGTTGTACCCTAATGGGTGGCATAGTCGTCAATCGGGGTTACCAGCATTTACGTGTGAAACAAAGTGTACAAGGGCCCAAATTTGTGTTGGCCGCTGAAATTTAAATTTTTACCATGCGGGAATTTTTGGGAAAATATTTAATTCACCTGCCAGCTCATCTCGAATTTGACTCTCGCTTTAGATTTTGTTTATGTTTTGTTTTTTCTACGGAATCTGTATCATAATTGTAGTCAGTGCCACAGGGGTGACGGCGGCATATGTATTGTGATTTTTGAATAACTTTAATGTTAATGTGACTATTTTTAGACATCAATATTTCGGCCCATGCATGAAAGATCAGGAGCGGAACGTTTTCTGAGAGACTGCAATAAGCTTAAGCTTTAGACTAATTTTTTGCTTAAGCTTAGGGTTATGTGTAAGCTCATTGTTACGATTAAACTTAGGCTTAGTAATATGTTTATACTACTGTTACGGCCCCGTTTTATACTTTGGCCAATGTTTTAAACGGCAAACCTGCAGCAGATAAGTACAGGACCAAAATTTATACGGCGACATCTCGGGATTTCTTGTACAAAATGGTCTAAAAACATTTTTAATCGTATGGAACAAAACCAGAGAAACCGATACAACTGTCAAAAAATTATTCAAAATAATTTCCTAGCGAAATTATCAGACGCTTTTGCCAAAAATTTCACTGTTCGCCCCCCCTGAACCGAATTTTTTTGCCGACATAATAACAATTCACAACTCCTGTACGCTTTCTTACGGTCATGAAAAGATTTTGATATCAGTCAGGCTTAGGATTAGGATTAATACAAAGTCAACGTTATAACCAGGACAGCTTGAAACATGTTTTGTCCATTGGGTAATGGAGAAATATTTTGTCTGCTTATGAACCCTTAATACTCAATAATTCCGAGTTGTCATCAGCCGTAGTACATTAAATCATGTGATGTTCTAAATTTTTGACAGCGAATATCACATATGTTTGTTACTGTCCGCATACTGAAGCTAACAAAATCAAATTGTTCTATTGAATATCACGGCCAATGTTTCTTTGAGGTAGAATCACTTTTTGCGGTACTATAATAGAGTAAGCTTAAGCTTTAGACTATAGTTTTGGCTACAAATGTCGAGTTCTTAATTGAGTATAATTTTCTTTGCGCCAGCATTTATAAAAGTCTTTTTGTGCTCTCGACCAGTAATCACTGGTTACGGCGATGTTTAACCAGGATGCAAAATATAAAAAAATTTTTGTTCTCATTTTAATTTCTTTTTTGTTTTTGTTTTTGACTGTTTTTGTAATCATTATTGTTGCTACTGTGGTTGTTGTTGTTGTTGTTGTTGTTGTTGTTGTTGTGATTGTTGTTGTTGTGTTGTTGTGTTTTTCAATGACATCAAGATGAATTGGACAAAATGCTTTACGTTGAATGTTTCATTTAATTTTAATTTATTTCAACTTTTGACTGACGTTTGGCGAGGAATCCGGTTGTGTAAACTTATAGCCAAACCATATATTACCAGTCTTCAGCAGTGTCAGCAATCAGTTGCCTGATACAGTAATTTCTGCCGGGGACAGCGCGATATACATAAAAATGAAAAAATAACTTGCGAAAGTTTTGACTCAGTTTGTGTAGTCAGGAAAAGCCTATTTCCGAGAGAGTCAATTTGACTCCTCATTTTTTACAGGGTAGAGGCGTCCCCGTGGATACGTCAGTGTCAAGAACTCAGCGAACTCTTAAGCTCAGCCGGTCTCAAACAGTTCGATATTTTCTTTAAAAGTAGGTTAATATTCCAAAGGAATGGACCGGTCCATTTAGGTAAAGCATACATCTTCCGCCAGCCCTAATGAGCGGAAAATTTTAGCGCATTTTATGATAAACCAATGTATAGGTATTGTCACCGAATTATGCAAAATCCACAATATTTTGTGTACACGCTGTGCTGAATCGCTTAAATATAACAGAAAACATTGTAATATCTTACAATTTCTGTTTTTCACCATAAATTGCAATTTTGACTGCAGTTTTCTTAATTGCAATTTTGACTGCAGTTTTCTTAATTGCAATTGTTGCTATTTGTTACCAATCGCTTCGCCTTGAGATTTCAAGGTGCAACTGAATTGATATATATTCTAAATAATTGAAGTATACAGTGAAAAGATCAGATTTCACTTGAATATTAAGCAACGTGTTTTAGGTACCAACTCGACGTTTGTAAATGTAATTTTTAAAATTTCGAAATTAGAACTATGATAAAAAATAGATACGCGTGCTAATTTGTTCATAGAAGTTGCAAAAACTCTTCGTAAAATTGAAACAAACAGTAGGATTTCGCTCTTAATCTTTTCCTTGTTTATGCCGTAGCAAACGTTATTCGGTGTATCAATAGTGCATAATACAAGAGTGTGCACAACTCTTGCAATTTCGCATGGTACAAAATGTACCACCGGGCGTTGCGTTTTTGGCCGACCCCCTTGTTGAGAGGGGGGTCGCTATCACATGAATACTCTTAAATGAAACTATAATGGAACAATGTTTGTCGCCGCATACTTAAAGTGCCAAGGTTCGCACTGTTTGCACCCCTCCTCTAAATAAAAGGGGGGGTGGGCAAAAACGTAACACGTGCCGGGTACATTGTTTTCTACACAGAATGTATCCAGTTGCAAACTCTTTTTTATGCATCATCCACTCTTGGTTGTATTATATCTTTTTCACAGTGTGGAAAAGAGTAGAATGTAACTGAAAACAGAACTTAATGGCAAACATAAGACGGGTTTTATACGCTCAATCTTCGCATGTTTCGAAATGAAATTTGCGAAAAGTAGTAAATATGACACACAGAATAACCACCACAGTGTGTACGCCAAATATTGTGAATCCTGCATTATAGACGAGACTGAATAATATTTATTCCGCCTTTCCAGAGTGGGCGTTCTCTTGCTATTCGGTTACGGACTATTATTTATTTTTCAAATCATCTCCTGTTGAATGAATTACGCACCTTTTGCAAGCAATTGTCTATTGTTTAAGTTCGTTACTTTCCAAATATACTTTTAATTCTTCAGAGGATGCATGTTTTAAGTAAATCAGTCAAATTCTGTACTGAAATCTGTTTGATCCATGAAGCATACGCAATCTAACCAGGGTGGTGGACGTTTATAGAGTCTATTTTTAATAATATTGGCTACTCGTTTGTCCACTCTAATTAACGATAGATACTCGTATTTTTAAAACTCAAAATAGGGACCAGTGTCTTTGATTTGCCTTGGACATCTTATTTGGGTCACTAGAATACAACAGATTTCGAACAAAGCCATAAAGCAGCCCCACAACCACATATTTTTAGTACTGTAGTTATCCGCATAAGAGGGGGTGGTAATAGAGTCTGTGCGCCCCAGCATGATTCGGAAATAATGAAAGTCTATTACTAATTTGTCCATAAACGTCCATTTTTGTAATGAATAGATTGTTGAAATGGTTCCTAGAACAGGCCAATGTATAGAACAGGGCCGGAATAGTAGTATAAGCATATTCCTATGCCTAAGCCTAAACCTTAGCCTAAGCGTAAGAATAAATGTATACCAAAGCCTAAGCCTAAGCCTAAGCTTAAGCCTAAGCTTAAGCAAAAAATAGTCTAAAGTTTAAGCTTACTGTATTACAGCCCGGTCAGAAAACGTTCCGGCCATGTTCTATACATGGGAACTGGACCAAATTAATTCCGGTACCGAATCTGCTACTTCAAGTGCTCAGAATAGTAAGTATTACCCTAGCAGCGTGCACTCTTTGACTATATTCCTAAAGTAATCAACTTTAAATCATAGAAAATGTCTGACATAAGTTAACGGCGTGTGGTGGTAACGCAGGGCGCCGTACGACAACTATAGCACCACCGTTAATAATGTACGACCCTCAACTACGACAGCAGGCCAGAGGGGGTGCCACTCCCTGCGCACATCGCCGCCCCCCCGAAATTAAATTTTTCTACAGCATTAAAACAATTTCTATATTACAAAATATTCTTTGCCCTCTACAAAATCTTGTTGACTCTTCTTACAGAACAATTCCTGGTTGATTTCCAAGTGAAGGTTTTTGTTTATAAGCAATTTTAGGCTTCGATCATACGGAATTTAAGATCGCTGTTTCATATTTAAATTTTAACCTTTGCATATTTATGAATTTGCGGCTTTGAGCCAATGAGTTGATTCGATTGATATTTGCTATAAAGGACGCCTCAATGGAATACAAACGATTTGCATGTTTATTGCTTGAAAATTTACAAATTCTATAACGCTTTTAATGTCGGCGGATGTACTATTGAGGCTTAAATAAGCGGATGTTGGTGAGATATATCTTCCGAAATTTTGGCAAGATCAAATTAAAATAGACTCGTTTTGCAAAATTCTACAAACTGGACAGTTCAGGGTATAAAAAATGGTTTTCGTTCACTACGTAAGCCCATTGCAAACTGTGGCACAACGTTACGAAACGAAATTCATGAGCTTTGAGGGCCGCGTCCAAAACGGATAGACAGATATACATCTCGGGATAATCCTATAGTCGAAAAACACATTTTTACAGACTGTACAATATTTTGTGGAAGCATAAAGAAAAATTCTCAAACGCTAAAAGTTGTTTAGGTTAAACTATTTTAAGCCGAAATCAAATCCTAGCTACGCCACTGCCAGTGTAGGCGCCAAAGCTAATGTTACTTTTAGGGACGTTAGATTAAGCGTATTCGTAGCCTAAGCGTAAGCCTAAGATTTGCAAAAGCGTATTTTTAAGCGTAAGCCTAAGCGTTGCAAAAGCGTATTCCTAAGCCTAAGCCTAAGCCTGAGCCTAAGCCAAAGCCTAGGCAAAAATGTACTCTAGAATGTAAGCCTACTTTTTTACAGGCCCACCAGAAACCGGGACGACCCTAAAACTAACATAGGCCGGCACCAGGGGTCCGCGCAACAGCCACTTACTTAAAAAATTCACCAGATTTGACCATGTCACAGAACAGAGACGAGGCCCGTATTTCCCGTCCGGTGGGGTCTTAGCTTGAATATTTTTTGTATGTTTGTACAAATTTCGAGATGGTTTTATATTTAAGTATCTGCTAAATGTTTTATGTTACACTGGTTTTATATACGATAGTGCTTGGGGGCTACGAGATCGAAGCCAGCCAAAAGCCAGGTGAACGGTACACTTTGTTCGGAAATTAGGAGTGAAAACAAGCAGCAACTAAAACATAACGAGTGCAACGAGAGAAAAGCGAAACGCTATTATTGTATTTAATTTTAATACAAAATTTTCATCTTATCTGAGTCTTATGGGGGGGGGTTGATCGGTACAGGGTATCCACGCAAATCCGTTCCTGCCACAGAGATTTAATTGAACATTTTGAATGAAGATGTATTTTTAACAGATTTGTATATTTTTGTTGATGTAAAATTTGCTATTTCACATTTTGCTAACTTTAATCCAAAGATACGTTTATCGACTAGTCACTTGTAAACAATCCGTTACAGCTTTGTGGATTAGCAGGTATTAATTGCCAATTAGAATATTCATAAAATTTCCGCTGAAAACTGACCTCACAACCGCTGGTTCTGGTTTTATGCCCACCAATGGGAACATGTCATACTGTTGTGATAGTAGCTAAGTAGTTAACAATGGCTGGGTTTCCGAAATGTTACTTAAGTATTTACTTAAGTTATACTTAAGTAATTACTTAAGTAGCTGACTTGAGTAAATACTTAACGTTTTGAACAAAAACAAATAAATGTCAAAATTCAACAAGTGTCATCACCGGGAAGCTTGAACCCTTTCTCTCATGAATATTTTCTATTCCCCTGAGACCTACTTTTATGCTAGGATTCGAACTCCAGTGACTGGAATGGGAGGCGTATACCATCACCACTCAGTTATAGGAGCTTGACGCTCGAGCCCGAGGGGGCTCTCACGTCTTGTGGTGATTTAGTACTATGTATACGTGTTGCCATTGTTAAACACTGTGCGATATATATTATTTAACATATATACACTGCGCTGAGTTGCCTATAACCAACTCAATGTGAGAAGGGGTTAATTTTGCTTTATATTAAGACGCACGATCAGTCTACAATCTCAGTTACATCATGGTTACAACACCTAAACTGATATTCTGTAACTCATCAAATTGGTCAATGAATTTAGTATTTACTTAAGTACGCTTTTAAAAACGACAAAATGCTCAAGTAATTGTTTAACATATACTTAGTATGAAGTCATACTTAAGTAGGGTTTCAGAAATCCAACCAAAATTTACTAATTGAAATACTTATAATTTAATACGCGAAACAGCATCACTGACTTACTATTGGGTTCAGCTTAATGTCCACCAATGAAAACATACCACGACACTGTTGGAAATAGCTGTGTATACGAGGATGCCGTATGAGTTTCACTACACTGCAAAAAATGGTGAGTCAAATTGACTCCCTCTGAAACAGGCTCTACGGGACTACACAAATTGAGTCAAATTAGACTCCGCCAGAGTCACTTTCGACTCACTTAGTCGCACGTTTGACTCTGGCGGAGTCGAATTTGACTCTGTTTGTGTAGTCCCGTAGAGCCTGTTTCAGAGGGAGTCAATTTGACTCACCATTTTTTGCCGTGTAACAAATATTTAGAAATTTCTGACGAAGCGGGGGGCTGCAATTGCCAGGTGATGCAAAAGAGACACCAAACGTATTAGTGTTAATGCTACAACCTACTGCAAAATGAGGTTTTTTTTACCTGCGAGTAGGCGATTGCCTGTCTCAATCAGCTGGTGCAGATCAGCTGGTTCAAATATTGAATCATTTATGCGAAACAAAAGGTATTGAAAAATTAATTTCTCATTAATATAAAAATGCATGGTCAGGTTCAAGCTTAGCGAAGTTTTCTAAGACTGTGTGGATAGACGTACACACACCTACACGGTAGAAATTAAAGTTTGACGGTCAAGTGAACCGGGAGACGGTTCCATCAAGAATGGGGTTGGGATCAGTTAACGGTTCACACGATGAGATTCACGTAACGGACAAAATCAAAATGAACTCTTGTACTTTTCCACCAGTGCACACAAAAAAGTATTTCTGATTTTGTTCAGACAAGTAGTCTCTGTGGCAAATCTGAAAAGTGTTTCTGATATTTAAGACAATTTTTCTAAAAATAACTGAAAAACGTTTTATTTTCAGACTTTATTTCAAAAGTTTTCTGAAATCTTATAACAGAAATACTTTTCAAGTGCACCTTGCTGATTATATTTCATAAATGTAAGAGCTTTTTTCTTAAATATCAAAAATATTATTTTGAGCGTGGGTTCAATTTTATGATCAGGTGGCCCACAACAGGACCGGATCGTTTCGCGGCGTGGCTGTAACAGAGTCAGTTTAAGCTTTACACTAACTTTTTTGCTTAGGCTTAGGCTTAGGCTTAGGAATAAGCCCATCCTTACGCTTATGATTCGGCGTAGCATTAGGCTTAGGAGTATGCTTATACTACTGTTCCTAAACGTTTACCTAAGTAAACCTGTTAAAACGTCGATGGTTGGGCCTAAACCTAAACGTCCGAGCGTTAATCGTACATGTAGGGAAAGCGTACCAGAACCTAAAGGTTGCGGTATGCTTTTATATTATTTTAATGCCTTCCGGCGCCGTCTGTCACCCGTCCGGCGTTGTGTGTAATCATACGGTCTCGTACACTTGTCAGTGGTCAACGCCAGAGTTTGGTCTTATCTGTAAGACACATGAGAAAATGATATTTGTAAAGCGAAGTTCAAAGATAAGTAGCAACACAAAAAGACACGTTGACGTTATGAGTATTTTTGAAGAGATGCCGTCCGACCGGGCCTGTATTCAAGAGCGGCCAGGGGGATTAGCTCCCTGGAAAATTTTTGCCCCCCCCCCCGGCAAGGTGAGCTGGGTACGGGTCTGCGTCCGACTCGAAGCTTATTTCGATTTAATACTTGACAATTTTTTGTTCGCGATGCGTTTATTCACAGGCTGCTACTGAATCTGTCATGGATCCACCTATGGCCACCCTAAAAGCCGTTATCGCAAGGACCATTTCTGCCCTTAAAACAGTCCCGTTAAACCCAACAGCGCAATTTTCACAAAAACAAATCGAAAAATTTCATTAGCGAATTTACCTAAAATTTTGGGCAAAAAAACTACCGTAACCACGTAACCAGAATATGATTTTCTGCTGGAGTCGGAAGTCGCAGACCTGTGGTTGTACCATAATGAGTAAATATTCAAAAAATACGTTTTACCTTCAAATGATTCTTTTCTTAATTTTTTACCAGTAGAAATCCGATGCCCGTATTCTGAAATGTATATAAGGCACAACGTGTAACTAAATAACTCTCAATAGACTGCAAAAAATGGTGAGTCAAATTGACTCTCTCCGAAATAGGCTTTTCCTGACTACACGAACTGAGTCAAAATTCGACTCCGCTTTAGTCAAATTCAATTCACAGAGAAGACTTTGTGTAGTCAGGAAAAGCCTATTTCGAAGAGAGTCAATTTGATTCACCATTTTTTTGCAGTGTAGCACTATAGCTTCACGATAAGCTTATAAAACAATTTTAGGCTACGTTTCAACACTGGTAAATTAAAGGGACAGCCACACAGTGGTAGAAACTCCAACATGGATCGAGTCGCAAAATTTTGTGCTCAGACACATCCATCAGAAGTGTCCGGATCCACGACTGATTCTTAACGGATTTTTTGAAACCTGCTTAGTTTCTATGGAAATTGCGGACGTTTCATAGGAAGATGGGTGTGAGCACCGGTTGAAACTCAGTTTCTGGAACTGTCACGGATCTTCAGCACTGGGATGACTACAATAGTGCATAACCAGCCACCAGGCAACATATCCGGCTTACACCTTTGCTAGCAATATGTGCTATAGATAACTCAGCATATAACCTGGAACCTCCGGCCAAAATTCCACCGGAGACGGAGCCGGCGGCCGATTTTCTGCCGGAGCCGGAACCGGAAGCAGACCTTTGATTGTACCCTGATAACCAAACATATATCGTTTAGAAAAGATTTAGAGAATAAATGGTCTAACAATAGTCAATAAACAATGATAACTCTAAACTGCATCTCAGCTTTACTAGCAGTGTTCACACTTGCCATATTAGCCAATCAACAACCGGTTGCGGTAGGCGAAACCATCGCGCTTGAGATTAATCCGGAGTGGATTTTTAGTGAAATCGATGGAACTCGGGCAAATCTGCGTAGAATGAGCAACAAACACTCGGTTATCAACATGCTGGACGCTGCCTCAAACAAACGAATGGCTTTTCGAGACAGAAAATCCGAACGGAACAACGGTGACAAGACTAAACCACCACTGGCGAAGCGAATCGCGTTCATACCGTCGCCGCAATGGATGCAGTATTTAAAAGATAGCGTCGACCATCACGGAGCTGATGAGCAACGCGAGTTAAACGGGACAATTTGAATGATAAGTGTGGTTTCAGTGAAATTTTGACGCAATTATTTTGACAGCCGTATATTCTCAAACGTGTAATAGCACACTTACTGTCTTACTGGGCCAATGTAAAGAACAAGGGCGGAACAGTATTAAGCATATTCCTAAGCCAAAGCCTAAGCCCAAGCGTACGAAACACCATATTCCTAAGCCTAAACTTAAGCCTAAGCCTAAGCCAAGCAAAAAAATTAGTCTAAAGCTTAAGCTTACTCTTTTCTAGTCCCACAGAACACCGTTCCGCCCGTGATCTTTACGTTGGCCGTCTGCTGTATTATCAGGCTTTGTAAACAAAGGATGTGAAGAAGGCAAACAAAAAATTTTTCAACATGAACCTTTCGAACTGAAATCCTGGCTACAAACAGCCCGGCTTATATCAAATCCATCTGGCAAACTTCGTATTTTTGTGTTGTTTGGTTGTTAATTTGAAGTGTTCATAGGAGATTTACAGTATACGTGTGCTTTTTGTATATGGTTTATTTGAATGCCATTACACCACCATCAGGTGTATTCATTTGGGTTTCAAAATATTTTTGAAAATATTAATTTCGCCAAAGTTTTTCTGGTTCGCGGCATTGTCGGTTTAGGGCGGTGACGCCGTAAGCGTGTGTGTTTAATTGACAGTTGTGCAAAATTCGATACGTGAAAATTTACGCAAACAACTGATACCAACATAATTGTAGCGTTTATTTGAAACTTGGGCCCATGTTACATTTAGGGGCGTCCAGGTTTTCTGGTGGGTCTAGAGTAAGTTTAGATTCAAAGATTGCATTTTTTGTTTAGGCTTAGGTTTAGGAACACACTTTTACAACGCTTTAGGAATACGTTTAATATACTGCTACGTCCTTTAGGGTAACATTGGCCGAAACTTGTATGACAAAATGGCAAAGAATTTACACGCTTCGAGCGCAGATGAAATACGCTCAAAACTTAACGACTACGGCCCACTCTTAGGTCCAAAATGTCACCAAGTCAGTATAGGTAGCTTACCTTGCTAGAAGGAGATAAAAATTTTCAGAAGGGGCATACAAAAATTTTCGATGAGTTACGAGCAAGTTTAAAATTTCGCTGTAAAAGGGCAAAATTTATCCATTGAAGGCTGCTCAGCCGCCCTGGCCCTTCTCTGGCTACGCACTCGAGTATCACCGCCACCAGGGCCGGCCTCAGCACTTCAAAACCATCAATTGGCCCCGAGGTTAAAGGTCCCAAATTTGAGAGTTTTGAGTATGACTTAATATTAAAAATGTGGCAATCCAAAATTAAAGCTTGTCTTGAAATGTTATTCAAAATATTGTCTGACGTTTGTAGTGCGCTCCGTTCGCGATGGCTTATTTATATTTGTAACCACTGCTGCAATTCTAAATTTTGGATCGGAATTGTAACAAAAAACTGTTTGATTCCTCGCTGGCTTGGTTCGAGAGGAATTCTATAGCTGCTATTGGAACTATACGGTCTGCACGACCCAGGGACACGTCGAGTATCAGTCCTTGGCACTCTTGTACTCAAGTCAAGCATGATACCACTACACCATGTGGTCGGCTGTTCTGACAGCTTCATATTGCGGTATATGTGTATATATGTGGCAATTATTTTGCATAGATTTAGCCACCCAGCCCGAACTGTATTTGCATAAATTATTTATCAGCGGATAAACAAGCGAAAAATTAAATTACCCGCAAACCACATTTACCAATCCTTATTTTTTCTTTCGGGTTCAGAAACAACCATAAAATTTGACCAAAATCGTATTTAACGACGCCAGAAATGAAATTTTTTCGATACAAAAAGAAATTTCAATACTGCTATAATTTTTTGTCTCACAAAACGGGCCAATGTTTAAAACAGGGCGGTAACAATAGCATTAACATATTCCTAAATTTAAGCCTAAGCGTAAGAATGAGCTTGCACCAATGCCTAAGCCTAAACGTAAGAATAATCTGACATTTGTGTCTACGCGTAAGACTAAGCGTAAGAATTAGCGGAAACCTTGCATTAACCTAAGCCTAAGGCAAAGAAAAAAATTTTTCTAAATTGCAGTCTCACAGAAAAGCATTCCGCACCTAATCTTTACATGGGCCGAAAAACGCAATAGAAGTTTAAAACGTATCTTTATTTTAAACCACGCTATAATACAATATTCGAAATCATTTCAATGATTATTTCCTGTGTCCATCAAAACTTCAAATCATTATTTGCTGAAATTTTCCTGTCGTTTAAACCTTCTTCTGCCACCGGCACACAACTGAGGCCGTCTTGAACAATCAACATACGATGAGTAACTGACGTATGAGCCCCGGTTCCGGATCAGCCGCGGACTTTCGTGGTCGTTGTTATGCGTTTGGGCCCATTTAATAAATGCCGATGGAATCGCGGTGTATGCTACTTCAGTGACACACGCCACAGTAAATGCTACCAAAAATAACGTGATACTCAAATTTGTAGATAACATTGCTTACGGTTTTATGCTGACGTAAATTTAAATAAAATTTTCCCTGAAATTTAAATTGTAACCCTTTCTCGCATGAGTATTTTCTATTTTGTCAGTGCTGTTACGGTAGCGCGGCGTGTGTTTGTTTACGCGTACAGAATTGAAATCAGTCAGAAATACGATGTTACTCTGCAATTTTTAATGCAAATTCCACAATATCATGCGTACACCAGGGGATTAAAGCCAAAAAAGCTTCAGTGCGCTGCTGCACACTGCTCCCTCAAAAGTCACTTGGTGTACGCATGATATTGTGGACTTTGCAAAACACTTTGCCGCATGAATATTTTCTGTTTCTTCTGAAATGAGGATACAACTTTGTTTTACTCACCGTTAATCACATACCAGGACACAAGCGTAGACAGAGTTGCCCCTAAGAATTTCAGCATGTAAAACGTTTCTGCAATTAATTTTTATTTTATGAAAGTTTTGAGCTTTTGGAATCAAATTCCAATATTCTTAGAATTTAAAAATAGATTTTAAGGGTGACACTATGCTTTTTTAACGACTTTTCTATGCGGTAAGGCAACGCATACGAAATTCCGTATGGCGTCGCATAATTTGGGAAAAATTAAACTGCCACACCGGACGACGTCACACGACAAATATAGCGTCATCCTAAGGGTTGCGCTATGCTTATCATGTGTCGCCGTACGTCATCGTACGTCACCATACGGTATTTTACGTGTGTAGTTCACGTTACGATACCGCACGGTGACGGACAGTGACTGATGGTGACGGACGGCGCCATACGGATGATGGACGGTGACGGACAGCGCCGTACGAGTGACGGACAGCGCCGTACGAGTGACGGACAGCGCCGTAGGAGTGACGGACGGCGACGCACAATGCCGGACGGCACCGGAGGTCAACAGAAATATAGAGCAACCCATAAGGTTATAAATAAACCTGCCAGTTTATTATTTCTTCGAGATTTTAGTGTAATTCTCTACTCTTTTATTGTATCCATTGTTTCATGAAAGCTTTTTATTACAGTAATACCTAATGGAAATAAACCAAAACTCTTGTATATTTTCAACGGCATTTAAGTTTTCGGCATGATTGTAGCCAGCTCACGTTGCTAGGGGGAATAAACATTTTTGAAGATGATCATACACGAATTTTTGATGACGATACTACCAAACATAAAACATTTCTAAGGGACCAAAATTCTCTCTGGGGGCTGAGCTTTCCAACCTCCCCCCTCTGGCCACGTGTTCGCGTTTAGGCTCAAGCATTGACTAAAAACATAGGCATAGGTACGCCCTTCCTTAATCCGAAGCCTAACCCTGTATGGATGAGGAAGTAAAATGCACCAGAGTTGAAATCAAATATTATATTGGCTGCGATATGTAAGCCAAGGCTCTGAAATAATTGTAATGATTCGTGCAACGCATTAAGTGTTTGCAAGATTATTATGAAGTAAAACAAAATTGTTTCATTAGACTCAGGCAAACATATTAATCTTACAACGTACCGAATCAAAACTATAAAGGATCTGAGGGCGATATCAATTTGTCGGCCCATGTATAGAACAGGGCCGGATCGTTTTCCGGAGGGGCTACAGTAGAGTCAGTTTAACCTTTAGACTATTTTTTGCTTAGGCTTAGGCTTGCGCTTAGGCTTAGGAACAGGCTCATTCATACGTTTAGGCATAGGCTTAGGCTTAGGCTTAGGAATACGCTTATACTACTGTTCCGGCCCTGTTCTATACATTGGCTAATTTTGCTATACATGAATTAATCTCATTAAGCCATCAACATCCATTAATTTTTTTTCTAGTAGACTTTAATAGGCTTCGTGGCAAGAGTAGTACGAGGCATGGATAAAATAAAGTATTGCTAGTTTCAATGTAGGTTGTAACGACTATAAGCGTAGAAGACATTTAGTATTACTTTAAAAGTATTCAAAACACAATTTTTGAAAAGCTATGACCCATGTTAAGATCAGGGGCGGTGTCAAGATACCAATGCGACCACAGCTTGTGATGCTGAGAAATTTAGTTTCTGTACCTGAGATACGCACGCTCTGATGTGGAAAGGCACTACGAGCCACAGGATCCTGTTGCGTTAGATCCTTAAAGCAAATCCCTGTACGCACGGCCAATTGATTGTGGATGGGCTGTCCAGTCAGTTCTGAGTTTGTGTAAAGCGGTTCTTCAAGGTTTAGTTCCCTATAGACGGTGTTTGTGCGCACACAATGTTTTGGGTGTCGACGGGAGTTGATAGAATTTGGCAGGGGTAGTCCACAAGCGCTAGTATGATAATCCATGGCGATTTGGGGAGAATGCCTCTGGGAGGCAGAGCATGTGCAAGTCGTAAAAATGGCGTCCCGCGATGATTCTGCGACGGTATAAAATGAACGATCCGCAAGCGTCCTTATTTGCTTGCTTGAAAACCATAATTAATACTAACTGGTGATAGGTGCTATACACATTTGAAAATGCGGTCTCAATGTTGTCAATCATGTAACCAAACAAACTGTAACAAGTAATTGGCTCACGTAAACCAAAACAATATAAAACCATATCGTACAAGGCCACGTGGACTAAACTGGCTCAAGTAAAACATTGGCCAAAGTGTGGGCGGGCCAAAACTGAATTATACAAACCAAAAACTGGCAAACAATGGCGTATTCAACGCGGGTGAGGGGCACCAAGACACCGATACGTCCAAACGACGACTAAACCACAAACGTTGTTAAATATTATTTAATACTAAAATTGCGTCTGGCTTTTTGTTCGCTGCCTTTTTACAATATTAGCGCACGTCCGAGTCAGAAGTTTCTGGATCCGCGCCACTGCTGGCCGAGAAAAATTAGAAAAATACTACATCACCTTTGTAGGGTTGGTATGCCAAAAATAAACAGAACAACATTTGGAATTTAAACGCAAAATTGCATATTTAGTGAAATAATGTGTGCGTATTTTTTGGTTCAACTACAGTAGGGATTGGGATTAGGTTCTATAAACATAAAGTTCTTATCGCACGGGAACACGGGAGCAGAACTGGCGAATCCAGTGGAAGATAGCGGTTCAAGTGTGGAAATCTTACGTATTGTCATAACATGAATACCACTATATTGTACTTTATTTTAAGAAGGCACCGTGACTGTACAATTTCAAATAGACTAAGGTTAATATACCTAACTGTTAACTGCAAAATATACTTAAATTAAGTACGCTATTAAAAACGACAAAATGGTTGAGGAAGTAGGATTTTAAAACCAGGCCTATTTGGATGTATCGCCCATCTTCCCACCGTACACTGCAAAATATGGTGAGTCAAATTCACTCTCTCCGAAATAGGCTGTATGGGACTACACAACCTGAGTTAAATTTGACTCCGCCAGAGTCATATTCGACTCAATTTGACTCTGGTGAGGTCGAATTTTGACTCAGTTTGTGTAGTCAGGAAAAGCCTATTTCAGAGAGAGTGAATTTGACTCACCGTATTTTGCAGTGTAAGATTCTGGATCCAACCCTAACTTTCGGTTTCCAGTGGCATTCAGAGCTGGTTCTACATTAGGGACATATACAAAAGGGACCCTGCGACAACTGCCAAACAGAACAACTGCGCAAACATGACAATAATACCCAATGGCTATTATTGTCCAAACGCAACAGTTACTATAAATCCATATTCACACGAGCAATTTTTTGCAGCAAACACTTGTACGTGCAACTTGCATGTGCAAGTTTGGTCACAAAGCAGATTTGAAGTGCATGCAGCTGCAAATTATTCATTAGAATTCATGTGATTGAAACTAATTCGCACGTTTGAACGCCGTCACAAATCGCTCGAATTTCTGGCACTTGCATTTTCATTGGCCAATTAGAAGACTTGTTGCTGGGCGCGTTTTGAATTAATTCAGACTTATTGAATTTATTCAAAAAGTGAATTAATTCAAATATCTAACTTGTTTGATATTTCGCAGCCGATGGCGAAAGTAATGGGACCAGTTTTAAATTTTTAAGCGTTAAATAAAGATTGCATCGCGATGAAAACTTTTTTAAGTCTAAAAATTTCGAGTATAACCTTCTTTACGCATGAATGTTTCTTACAACTGAAATTTGCAGCTGCAAGTTTTTTTGAAAATTCATTCCAAGAACTTGAAGCTGCAATTTATTCATGATTAATATACAAGAAGAATTAATTCGTAGGTATGAATAGTCTTGCAAGTCGAATTCATTTATCATCACTGGCTAAACTGATAGATTATAGGTTATGCTTGATATATATTTCAGTGGTGTGCAAATTATTCACATAAATTCGATTCTTTAAAAGCACTTGCAGCTGCAAGTATTTCGTACAAGTTGCAGTTGCAAGTTCTCACAGCAAAAACTTGCACGTGTGAATATGGCTTAGCGCAAGAATTGCCCGAACGACAATTACCCAAACACGACAATTACCTTTCAAATTTTCGACCAACAATGTATGATCCAACGCTCGCGGTTGTTTGCCTAAACGACACATTTGCAGAACCTGTATCCACCACCAATTATAAATCTAAACGTGGGTCCAAACATAACCAAGCCTAAGCTTGAATATAAGTCGAACTTTTAGCCTAAACCTAAACCTAAAACCCGACTGTAAAAGCCGACCTCTACGGTTTTGCTCATTACTTGTTCGACCCATGCCAAAAGTGTAGGATAAGGCTTAGGATTTGTCAAATGTTCAATCTTACGCCTATGCTTAGGTTTAGGCTTAGCCTTAGGCTTTAGTAGGCAAGCTTATTTCTGCTATATCCTAAGGTTGGAAATTGTCATATCGGTGTAAAATTCTGTTTGAAAGTTTAAGATGTGAATCAATTCTATAATCCAGCGGATATCAGTGAAGGAAGACTAAAATTAATTTATATTCCGCAATCAAGATTTTGTAAAATACTGAAAAATATTTCATTCTCAAATAGTTAAGCGCATGGCGACGGGGAGTTGAAGGTCAACCCCCCAGTTGAGATTATTGTCCAAAGGATTTTAGGAACCGTTTCGGTTGGCAACCCTAAAAGCCCGTTGAATAATTATAGAGCAAATCTCTCTAATTTGGATGGCTAGCATCCTGCATGAACGACATGCAACTTCCAAAATTATGGGGTTAAAAATAGACGTTGGTACTTGGTTCATAATCCATCTTCTGCCTCCAATCTTCAGAGCGGCGAGGACAACCCCGTTTTGTAATCAAAATATTTTGTATACGAACGAAAACAAAGAAAAAATGATAAAAAAATTGGGCCAATGTAAAAGAACAGGGGCGGAACAGTATTATAAGCATATTCCTAAGCCTAAGCCTAAACCTAAACCTAAGCCTAAGCCTAAGCCTAAGCCTAAGCCTAAACCAAGCAAAAAATTAGTCTAAAGCTTAAGTTTACTCTATTCTAGTACCAGAGAAAAACGGTCCGCCCCTGATCTTTACGTGAAAAGGTTTATATCTTACGAATTACTAAAATTGCGTTTGGCTTTTCGTTCGCGACATTTGTTCCATCATTATGCCAGCACTTTTGTGGCCCTCCATTTACAGATCGGCTCTTTTCTCTCTGCTTAAAATACCTAAATTCCGGATCCAGAAATTGACAAACCTGGGCCGAACCGGATACCAGATTCCGGCTGCCCGTTGCTTCGTAATAATTGCGTTCAAAAAGAAACATTTGGAGTGGAAAAAACTCAAAAATAGCGCCCTAAACTAAACATTATCAAGCATGCATTTAAGCTAATCAATTTGTGGTTGAGCTAAACTGGAACCGGTTTGTAATAAAACTTAAATTAATTATAGTAATTACATAGCTAAGTACTAACTAGCGGATCCAGAGGGGGGTAGGTTCGACGTACGCCATTCGTATGACATTTGTTTGTGAACAAATGGTAAGGTTTATACCTTACAATTTTTCGCCTCAAAAATTTTCCCGTATATAGCATACAATAAAAATAGTGTTTCATAATTTTTTGCCGGCTCTCGCCTCTATCCGTCAGAAATTTCTGGATCCGCCGCTGTATACGAGGGTAGTATATGCACTCCTGAAATTCCTGGTACGAGGAACAAAGGCACTTTTACCAGTTTTACAATGAACCAAATAAATTGTGTTCCATCTCGCTGCGCATATCGTACAAAATTTAAATTTATTCTTATTCCTTTATGAAATTAACCCCTTGTATACAGCAGGTCTTATTTTAAACTAATCTCTTATTGAAATATATTTATTACTATAATTAATTGGATTCTATGTATTATTAATCCTAGGAATCCATATCCAAGTTTTAGTATAAAAATAACATTTTTTGGTATTTGTTGAAAAAGTGGTTAATACGTTTTCAAAAGCTATGGACACCTTTTTTGCTCCGATACATCTTTGAATGTAACATTTGCTAAAAGTTTTTTTAGCAAAATCTTTGTGTCGTAACCCAAAAAATTAGTCAAATTTTAAAAATTCATTTTAGATGCCTTCCACAGCCATGCCATTTTAATGGCCTATATTTTTCGATGTATTATCCTAAAAATTACCTTAGATGTCGCATTGTTGGCTAAAATTAATCTCTTCCCATGAGACGTTTCTCATTTGAAAAATATTCAACAAATTATATTTTTAAAATTTAAATCGTAAATTTAATGGTGAAAAAGCTAATCATAGCTTCAATAGAGCATGAGCAATTCATTTGAAGTCGTTTTGGCGAATTAATACATACGCAATTACTACCCGTATGTGAACTACGCAGTCTTTATTGATCAAAATAGCTCTTTGAACTCGAGCGTCGATTTCCTATAGCTGAGTGGATTGAACTCGAGCGTCGATCTCCTATAGCTGAGTGGATTGAACTCGAGCGTCGCTCTCCTATAGCTGAGTGGATTGAACTTTGTTTTGTTTTAGGGGTCGTTTTCCTATAGCTGAGTGGATTGAACTCGAGCGTCGATCTCCTATAGCTGAGTGGATTGAACTCGAGCGTCGATCTCCTATAGCTGAGTGGATTGAACTCGAGCGTCGATCTCCTATAGCTGAGTGGATTGAACTCGAGCGTCGATCTCCTATAGCTGAGTGGATTGAACTCGAGCGTCGATCTCCTATAGCTGAGTGGATTGAACTCGAGCGTCGATCTCCTATAGCTGAGTGGATTGAACTCGATTTTTTTTTTGGCGTCGATCTCCTATAGCTGAGTGGATTGAACTCGAGCGTCGATCTCCTATAGCTGAGTGGATTGAACTCGAGCGTATCTCTATAGCTGAGTGGATTGAACGATATCTCCTATAGCTGGATTGAATTGATCTCCTATAGCTGAGTGGATTGAACTCGAGCGTCGATCTCCTATAGCTGAGGGGATTGAACTCGAGCGTCGATCTCCTATAGCTGAGTGGATTGAACTCGAGCGTCGATCTCCTATAGCTGAGTGGTGATAAAGAACACCGCCTATCTGATAATATTAAAGTTCAAATCCCAGCTTGAAATTAGATTTCAGATGAAATAGAAAATATTCACGTGAAAAAGTGGTAAAGTATTTCTCTCATTGCATCAATTAATATTTCATTTTAGTTGCAGAAAATCGTTAATTGATCTCATAAATAATGACAAATTTGTAACCATTTTACTTTCTATTTCGGTGCATTTTTGAGTAGAAAATGTACTTTTTCACACATCAAAACTAAACGTTAACTAAGCCGAAATATTTGTGCATATTTCATGCAAAAATACATTACAATAATTAGTTTTGCCCGAGTCAAAAACGACCAATATTTGGCCATTGGGACCGAACCAAATTCTTTCATCTGACACATGACACAACGTACAAGCATTAGCTTAAAACACTTTGAAAATTTTGTACTTCTTATTTCTCTGGGGTCGCCATAGCTTTTGCACTCGTTCGCCCCGTATTTAAGATTAAAGCCGAGGTAAACGCTGTTGGTCAGCGGCCGCCGTCGGGCGGTAAAGGAAGGCGTCGGATGTCATTAAACGTATTGCGCTAGCCTAAGGCAAAGGATTAGGCTTAGGTAAAACTTTGCCAAATCCTAAGCTTAAGCCTGAACTAAAGTGATGGCTGTGAGGATGATTAGGCTTATGTAACACTTTGCCGAATGCTAAGCTTAAGCTTGAACTAAAATGAAGGCTGTGTGGACTAAGAGTGCAAGAGCCGGTTCTTTTAGTTTACCATAATTAATATAAGCAAGTTACACAGGGGCATTGCAGCTGATCCCAAAACAAGTTGTGCCACATACACGTACTGTAGTGATCCGAATAAGAGGATAGGGCTGATATATTTTGGCCTCTTCAGAGGCTACCACCCTGTTATTCGGTTATGGACTGATATTTATTTTCAATCCCTCCTCCTCCATCCCTTTGTATTAGGGATACGGACTCCTATTGGTTTGGACTCAATATGGGGACCCCCTCTTATTACCCCCTCATATTCGGGCCCCTACAGTACGTAGATGTGGTTGATAATGGTAAAATTTTAAAAATTTGTAAAATAGGAACCTTAGTACTTTTAGTAAATTTTTGGATATATTTTTTATGCAAATTTTTCCTGATTTCAAAAATTGAAAATTCCGACCCCCGCTTCCGCGTCTTCGGTTGGTATGCCACTGCAATTATTACGCAAAACATTTAATTTTAGAGTTTTGTGTGTATATTTGTAGAAAAAAAGTTAAAATGTTTACATTGTTACACGCAAATAATATCGACTTTCCAGCTGAAGGGTGATTGGTTAACAGTGCAACTCGCGTTGAAACATTTTTGGCAAGGGCGTAGTTAGGATTTCTGTTCGTGAAAGTATAACTCGAAATGTAATCTATTAACTCAACCCCTTCACTTGGATCGGCGCCTGAATATGAAGGACTCGGACGTCATTAAAAGTATAGCGCCAGCCACAGGCAAAGGATTAGGCTCAGGTAAAACTTTGCCAAATCCCAAGCATTAATCTTGACGAATGTTAAACTTTTGTTTAAGGAATTATTTGGAACAACATTAATTATGCAATTCAGAATTTAAGAATTTTAATTGATTCAACTCATACTGAGTTAAAATATAAAATATTTCGGCAAAAGCGGATAAACAAGTTATTGGAATTAATGCAGTACATATCCGGAAAACTTATACTGGAACCGGAAATGAAAGGATCAGTTTTTACCGGCGGATATTAAACAACCGGATATCTTGTCGATTTCTGATAGGAATGGCAAGTGCTTGGAAAACGTTATTGAGCGTTTCCATTCTGGAAAACGTTATTGAGCGTTTCCATTCTGTTCGTATTTCGGTAAAGCAAATCTGCAAAATTTGCAGTGAAAATCCACTTAAATTGAACAGATATCCACAGCCGCGGCCAAGAAATTCGAGGCCGGCTGCAGTGAATTCATACATACATACATAATGCCTAAACCTTGAGCACCTGCACGTTAATCATGACGGGCCCAAGACCCCTTAATTTTGAAATGCTGCCCGTGCCCTTAATTTCAAAAAGTGCGCATTCAACTAAAAATATTGGAAATTTCTCACCTCTAAATTTCCATTGATACCCTAAAACAATCTTTGTACCGTCTGTCGAATACCTTGAAGAGATAATATCACCATCAGGACGCAGTAGTACAATAAACGAATTAGCCAATGTCACTTTTAGGGCCGTAACAGTAGACTAAGCGTATTCCTAAGAACGATTTGATAAGAAAATATAGATTTCTATCGAACAAAGGAAACTGTTAACCTATAATTTTTGTGGCTGTCTAAAAATTGTCAACTTTTGTAACTGGACAAGGCCACAATACCAAGTTTGGTTTTCGAATCTAAAATTATTGCAGTTTATCAGTAAATTCTATGACCGTATTCTCAAATGTCTATAGCACCTATCATCAAATAGGGAGAGATTTTCAAAACTGACGAACATCTGCAATGGCAGATCTCAAAATTGGTACAGAAGTAGTGCAAATCAAACGCGAACAATGTGCTGAATTTCGAACCTCAGATTGTGTTGGTTCCAAAGTTACACGACCTATAACAAACTGGAAATAGGTGCTACACATATTTGAGAATGCGGGCTTTAAAGTTAACCATATCAGCTTTATTTTAAATTTCAATAAACTCTCAGAACAAATAATAATTTTGTTACAATGGTACTTAAAACACTATGCTAGATTAAGGCATATGTTACTTTCGAAGGCATCCTGCTTGCATGCGGGACAGCAAGAATTCATTTAGACTTAGCATTATTGCTTGAGCTTAGGTTTAGGTTAAATTTGATAATTTTTTACTTTGACACAGAGTTAAAAGCATAGTGGCTTACATTAATGCTACGCCAATGAAAACTGCGCTATTTTTACGCTTAGCGTTTACCGTAAACAATAAGGTCTGTGAAAATTTAAACTTATTCCTACTAATTTTTAGAACAAATATAATCAAATGTGTATAGCACCTATCACCAGTTAGCGAATAGTTTTTTGGCAACTCACAATCTACTGCAGTTAATACTGATCGAAAAATTATCACACAATTAGAACGAATCAAGTTTGAAAACTACATTTCGAAATTCGGTATTCAGTCGTTTGAAAGTTGAGCCCATGTATAGAACAGGGCCGGAACAGTAGTATAAGCATATTCCTAAACCTAAGCCTAAGCCTAAGCCTAAGCAAAAAATTAGTCTAAAGCTTAAACTGACTCTTTTATAGCCCCTCCGGAAAACGATTCGCCCTGTTCTATACATGGGCCGACAGTTGCAACACCTAACACCAACTGGTTTGACATGGGCTACACACATTTGAGAATACCAACATAAGAGTAAACGTCGACATTTGCCGAGAGCACCAATGAAAATTCCATAGACGCTTAAACAATCGTACAAAACTCAACTTTCCTTCAAATTTGAACCAATCCGTTCATGCGCCATTGTTAACCGTTAATAGAGTTGATGCGGATATTTATATGGCGACGGGCGTTTGTACCCTCGCACCACCGTATTCAATATGTCACCTGTCGACCGAAACAAAAACCTTTTTTTCCGTTCGTCTTCTTGTACTCGAGTACCGTAGCCTCGAGCTGGTTTCTTGGCTCGTGAGATATTGTTCTGGCTACACCAAGGTTCGTTGCAATTGGAAACGTCGGAATTGCGAAATCGTGCTCCAGCTGGTGGAAGATGCCATGATTTAACTACGGAGGCGTCGATTGCGACCAGCAACATCGCTCCAATCAAAATGAGGCCTTTAAGTGACATGATTCAATGATTAAGTATTTTCTGATATAAATACACTTTAAACAAAACAAATAGTATGCACCTTCAACCATAACCTGCGTATACCAGCTGACTTTTGATTGAGTAATGTCAAAGACACTGAAGCTTTTTTAGCTTCAGTATCTTCGATGCTGAATGTTTTTGGCTTATGTATCTTGGACACACGAGCCAAAAACTTGGTGTCCTGGACACAGACGCCAAAAAGCTTTGGTATACCAGATACTGAAGCGTTTTGTGGCTTCGGTGTCCTGGACAGTAAAGCTTTTTGGCTTATGTATCCTTGACACTGAAGCCAAAAATGTTTCAGTGTCCAGAATGGTGAAACATTCTGGCTTCGGTGTCCAGGATACTGAAACTTTTTTGGCTTCAGTGTACAGGACACTACCCCCATTATAAGTCGCCTGGTGTACGCATGTTATTGTGGAAGTTGCATAATATTTAGGTACTGGGACACGGTTGTATATGAGAATACCGCAAACGGACAACGGATATTGCACTTATGGTTCACATTCTCCCTACTTCGACAGTTTTGTACGACATGATCTTGTTTCCAAACGCTTTTCTTACACCCATACCTTGCGAATGAGTGAATTGTGTTGTTGTATAGATTTCAGCGTTGATGTATTTTTGAAGATGAACCGAATGTAGTGTCAAAAACCTTAGTTCAAGAATACACATATTTATTTTAAACATATCAATTTTATTCAAACTCGAGGCAAAACGAGGTAAAAATCAGCCAGAATTCTCCGTCTTTTGATGTGTGCCGTCACCGAATCGTCTACTTGCAAGAGCATTTTCAGATAAAATTTGTGCTCTACAGAATCGTGCACTGTAAATTTCAATAAGTTGATTAATCGACTATTGAGTTGTAGTATACATTAACTCGCTCTATGTTGAGTTGATTCTCACTGTTTGAGTTCAATTGATTCCGGGTAAGTTGAATATTTAACTCAAAGTGAATTTCATTGATTCAAAGTTGTGAGTTCTGGCCCAAAGCAAAAAATATATCCCGGAAGTTTCTGGAAAAACCTTGAAAACGGCCACCTTTATAGACTGTATTTTTAAACCGACAGATGTCAAAATATTTTCTCGCTTGCTACACTGGCTTACACTTCAAGGAAAGGTGAGTCAAATTGACTCTTTCCGAAATAGGCTTTTCCGGACTACACAAACTGAGTCAAAATTCGACTCCGCCTAAGTGAAATTCGACTCACTGAGCGACTTGGCAGGAGTCAACTTGACTCACCATTTTTTGCAGTGCAGTCCCGCGGAAAACGGACCGCCCCTGATCTTTAAATGGGCCAATAAAGCCAGCCTATCACCTGTGGGCCAACGTTAAGATCAGGAGCGGATTCTTTGGGACTAGAATAGAGTAAGCTTAACCTTTTGACTAATTGTTTGCTGGGCTTAGGCTTTGGCTTAGACTTAGTAATTAACTCATTGTTACGCTTAGGCTTAGGCTTTGGCTAAGGCTTAGCCTTAGGCGATATGGTTATAATACTGGTCCACCCCTGCGCATTACATTGTCCCACCTGTGTAACAGGTAGAGCTACAACAATATACGAAAATGTACAGCCATGACACAAAGAAACACAAAATTAATTTTTGATTGTTTTATTTCAATCAAATACAGGTGAATTGGCACAAAACCAAAATTATCTTTCCGTTCAAATTTCAACTAAAGAAGAAGAGTTTAAGTTCGATTTTGACCCGTTTTTAAAGACGTTTGACATTTTAAATTTTAAACAAAATTTAAAACCCAACATAAAATTCGACGAATTAAAGTCGGTTTATCGTTGGTTGGGATTAAGCTTAAAATGTCACCAACAGCGTGTGATTTGTTCGCTAAAAACATTACGAAAATGTTATTTCAACACACAAGACTTGTGGATTTTAAGCTAATTATGGTGTGTAATCCATGGAATTTTGTTCACAAATTAACTCAAAAACAGAATTAAACATAAAAAGGAGTCGGCTGTTATTGAAGGTTATAGGGTTTAGCGGTGATCAAATTTAAAATTTACTGTCAGTAGGGTAATCTAAAATAGCTAAAATAACTCTTTTTAATCGGTCAGATCACACAAGTCTGTAGCGAAGGAGTGGCCAGGGGACTCAGCCACCCCCTGAAAAAATTTTGCCCCCTAGAAGATTTTAATCCTTGTTTATAAAACCTTTAAATGCCACTCCTGAAAAACTCTAGCCCCCTAGCAAGGTGAACTGGCTACAGGCCTGAAATCACAGCTGAAGTTGCCGAAGCTCACAGCTGTAGAAGGTTAAGACCTCTAAACTCATTTCGCCAAGTACTTCCCAAGTTGTCTTTCTAAATTTCATGATCAAAAGCGGAAGCGACGGAATCAGCAATTTCTGCCAGGAAAGACAGCGTGATATATAACAGTGAATATACCTAACGAGCAAAGCGAACGGGAAGCCAAACGAAATTTTATTACTATAAATCATAGAACAAAATTTCAGATTTTGACCCCTTTTTTGCGTCTTAGGCCTGGGTGGCTATCCTTAGTATCCTTGGATCCGCCAGTGAGAACAACGAAAATATACAGCGACATTGGTTCAGTTCTGTTCATTGACTAAAATGTCGACAACGGAAGCGGGTAGCGATCAAAATGCCGAAAATCTGAAATGTTTAATTTTAACAATCAAGACAACTTTAATAAGAAAATCATTTTTAGGTCATTTTGTGTATTGTATACATATTTTAACCTAACTTTCTTAAACTTACTATAAAACCAGAGAAATTATGAAAATTTTTAACAATCCAGGACCACCCCGTATTTCTTGCCGGATACCGGTGCCCGTCTTTTTACACTGAAATTGAGGTTCTTCTGTAGTTATGTAATATTAATCCTTTCTCACATGATATTTTCAATTTCATATGAGATGTAATTTCAAGGTAAGATTCGAACCCCAGTCTCACAGGTGGGAGGCGTTTACGATGACAACTGATCATATGAGCTTGACGCTCGATCCCGAGGAGCCTCACACGTCTTGTGGAGATTTTACACTGCGCATATAAATGGTAAACACTGCTCACAGTGTGTGTATTGCTCGTACATTATAGTATTTAGTTGCTCACAGTATACTCTATGAGTGAAAGGGTTAACTTTAAAATCTTAACGTGTTTTACTTTTTCACAACAATTTCCTGGTAAATATTGCCAGATAGCGAATTTATATATAAAAATTTGCCAGAAGAAATAAACGTCGATAAAGCGGACTTTATTTAGCCAGAAAACTTTCGGCTTCGATGATGCAAGTTGAAGTTTCTCAAGCCTGAGGAGTTGTACGATTATGAAAATATGGAAAAATAGCTTACGGTTGGTTTTGTCTGTTTATTGTGGCATATGTTTCTGTTTTACTAATTGGAGTATAGTAAACACGCCTACTCTGAACCATAAAGGGGGCCGCTTAGACGTACAATTGCATATTTAACGCACATTAGCTATGTGTCAAACATAATGACATCATTTTGAAGCGATTTCTGTGGTTTCATCGGTAACCAATCAGCGTTCGTTTTACATTTATACGCCGCGAAATACAGTTGATTGTTTATTGTACAAGTTTTTCCGAAGTCAAATTAAGTATTTACACATTTTATTTTTTTCGCTTTTCATTTAAAAATTGTGTTTTATATGAAGAAATCGTTATAATTTTTTTACATCATAATACAATGTTCATTACATGCTTTGGAGGTCAAGTTTTTGGCCAATGTATAGAACAGGGCCGGAACGTTTTCCGGAGGTACTGTAATAGACTTAGTTTAAGCTTTATACTAAAGTTTTTGCTTAGGCGTAGACTTTTAGGCTTAGATGGAACCAAACTTTGTGCCCTTAACAGAATCTAAAACTTAAACTTAACATTTAACATTTGGTTTAGTATATTTCGTATTGATAGCAATATATTCAACGTATTTCACGTTTTATAAAGTTTTCTGTTTATATAATCAAAAAGTTAAACTTTGCCACAAATTAGCTATTTTATAAATATAAATACTGTTCAAAAAATAAAAATAAATATTTTCAAACAAAGAAAATGAACCAAATACTTACTTATTTCGAATCGGATTTTTAATCTTCAAATGCTACAAAGTAGTAGAAAATTTTCTACTACTTACAATGAATTGATTATTATTGTTTCATGTGTTATAGGGTTTGTAAATACATCGATTAAGTCAGCTACAGAAGCGGATTAAGCTTACAGGATGCTCAGCGGACGTGGCGGGCCTGAATAACAAGGAAGGGGATTTTTAAGCAACCATATGATCCTTAGTGTACAAAAGGACACATTTTAACTGATTATTGACTAATCTGTTTTGATGAGTTGGTCAGTTAATTTACAACCAACGGGAAAATTATCAAATATACACTACAAAAAATGGTGAGTCAAATTGATTCTCTCGGAAATAGGCTTTTCCTGACTTTCTCAAACTGAGTCAAAATTCGACTCTGCGAGAGTCAATTTGGCTCTCAATGAATCGCTCAGTGAATCGAATTTGACTCTGGCGAAGTCGAATTTTGACACAGTTTTTGACTCATCATTTTTTGCAGTGTAGGGCTGCATACAATGGAAAACCGCACGAGATACGTTCCTTGGTCCATGTTAACCTCGCTGCCATCCCAAAATCCCATCATCCCGTCACAAAAATTTGAGGTATGGTGGAAGGTGGTATTTTGAGATCCTAAAGCCTAAGCCTAAAACCTAAGCCTAAGTTGAAACCTAAGTCAAATCGTAAGCCTATTAAACAATATCACCGCTAAATTCTATATCTAACCTTACTCTAGATTCTTTGCCTAAACGCCTAATTCTAAACCTAAGCCTAAGACAAAGCTTTGCCTAAATCCTAAACCTAATCTTGAGCCGAAGAATTGCCTAATCCTAAGCCTAAGCACAACGAATTGCTTGCGATGAATTCTAATGAAATCACAAAATCCCGATCAGAAAATGCTATCGCAAACGAAAGGGATCCATTCTTTAGTTGGAACGGTGGGATTTTGGGACGGCATTAAAGTATATATGAGCCCCGGTGCCTTTATGATATTTTAACGAAATAGCATTCTCTCCTGTTGCGTTGTTGTCTCTATAGCTTTACATGGCTTCTGGTTGTCCAAAAGCGTGGCATGCGTTTTCGGTCGCTTCGCTCTCTTAGTTTATCACCGTTCCACCTGCCCTTTACTAAATACCAATATGAGTCTGGTGTTTCGTGAGCGAATTTGGCAAATCAACCAACGAATTTAAAACATTTGTGCAATGAAATCTTGACTCCACCCGTGATTGAGTGACTGTTAGCAATTTTTGATTTCTAAAAATCACACACAAAAAGGTATTACTGAATTTATTACAAAATTAATATATTTTCGGTGATAAAACAGGAAATTTTTTCTCATATTTAATACAATTTTTCTAAAAATAGACAGGAAAACGCTAATTTCTTTCCTTACACCTTTCAAGTGCACCATCCTAATCATTTTTTTATAAAATGTAACTAAATTTTTCTTAAATATCAGAAATGTTATTGGCTATATTATTTTGCGGGCAATGATTAATCACTAATTCCGGAGCGTTACTTTGGCGTCCATTGCATTAAGTTAAAGCCAATCAGAGCTTTAGTGCTTGTTACTTTCAGATGCGTCCCGTTTATAAGTAGAACAGTACACTCTTGGCTTAGCCTTAAGACTTAGCTTCTTACTTAGCCGGAGGCTTTTTATTCTTAAGCTTAGTTTAAAATTCAGCGTTACTGTAAAGCTTAGACTAAGAAATATGTCCAGCATACTGTTTACTCTCATCAAATTGGTTCAGAGTTTTAACACGATAGAGTGTAAGTCAATACTTAAAAGATTATTGTGGTTTTCAAAAAAATCTTTAAATCTTCCAACATTTTTTCTTATTTTTGCAATATTTACTCCAACTAATGAACAAGCTTAATCCTGAATTTTAAATCCGGCAAACGGATAAACAAATATGATATTTTTGCCGAAAAAAAAGATTATTTTATATCCCAATATTTGACAGATTGCAAAACTTTACACCGATATTTTGCATTTACCGATGATGCTCTCGGTTAATTATTTCCAACAGGTTTTCAAATAAATTCTCAAATACAAGTTGATGATCTGAAATTTTCAACTCTGAACGCCGAAAAATTTTACCGTGTCCTGTATATATGGAGCGTACGACAAATAAATGGAATAGGGCCGTAACAGTAGTATATTAAGCATTGTCGTTAGCCGAAACCTATACCTAAGCATATTAAGCGTAGAACCCATATTGTCAAATGCGTATAGCACCTATCATCAATTAACGACAGGTTTTCAAACAGACGAATATCTGCTGCAGATCTCAAAATTGGTACAGAAGTAGGGTAAATCAAACGCGAACAATGTGCGGAATTTCGAACCTCACCATGCGCTGGTTCCAAAGTTACAGGACCTAACACCAACTGGTGATAGATGCTACATACTTTTGATCATACGGGCTTAGGAATGAGCTTATACCTACTATAATCAACTAATTGTAAACTATATATGTAATTGATATAAGGCAATGCCTAATATTTAATAATTGAAATACGCTTATGCAGTACAAACTCTAAACAAAACGTTAGAGCCGCTCAAGGCTGGACCATCAAACTCTTATAGCTGAGCGGTGATGGTAAATCCCTGTGTTCCATGAGACATCTGACCGATTACAAGCTTAAAATAAAATGTCTGCAGTTTAAGCTTTAGACTACTTTTTGCTATGGCTTAGGCTTAGGCGTAGGAATAGGCTCATCCATACGCTTATGCTTAGGTTTAAGCTTAGGTTTACGCTTAGGAATATGCTTATACCACTGTTCCGGCCCTGTTTTATAGATGGGTCATAAATTAACGTATTTAATCTGTTGAGAAAATGTGAAATTTGAATAACAAAACAAACGGAAATAATTTAGAAGAAATCAAATGGAACATTAATATGCAAATAGAAATATTTGTGAAATTAACGATATTAAATAAGAAATAATTACTTGTGTCAGTAAAGAAATGTATTTGCGTTAGGCGTTAATCAGCGAATCAAACTGACTGTTAAGCGAAATTAATTTTACTTGCATCAGAAGCGCAGGCGAAACTTAATAAGCATTAATTATATCTTTATTATTACTCGGAATTTCAATATTGCTGCTGGCTTAGGCTGAACTGTTATTTCCAGAAAATACCAAATGATGTATACCCTGTGGCGTTAATATAGCAAATTGACGTACGACGGATACACACGCGAATATCCTGAAGGATAACAAAAAATAGAACGGATGGTCGAGTTATACTTTATCAAACCTAAATCCTAGCTGTACCGCTCACCATTAGGAGCCACTCATTTATTAGTACCCAAAGATTACACTGTACAGCTGAATATCACATGATATTCATTGGACTTTTAGAATATGATATGATATTCTCATAAATGTCAAACAGTATCGTGTAACATGCCGACTATTGTACACATTGAACCTTTGACAGCTACGGTTTGTAAGCTAATGTCATATGACATTCGAGTTTTGTCCGCAGACCAGATGTAACAGCCCGAATTTTAACGCTGACGTTGAATCACCATGGGACAAACCATGACCCGGCTGCCCCGGTTAAAACGTGAATCCCGTACTAAAAGCGTGGTTGAAAATTTTCCAGAATATATCAATAACTGAACCCATTAATGTTCCTCTGTCCGCGGAACTGTAACCAGGCCACTTTTAGATAAATTGCCTACTGAGTTTCTCAAAACAGGCATTAATTTTCGCAAATTTCTGAAATCATTAATGATACAACAGTTTGTTTTCAAGATATTATCATAAAACTAATGAAATATATTAATTAATTCGTAAATTGTTTGCGAAAATGTTAATATCGTCTTCAATAAACATCATATTGAATTTTTACTATTTTTGCTATTTTGAGTTTTGTGTTACTTAGAAATTTTGTAATTAAATTCGAGTATTTTCATAGTTTCGCGAAAAATATTTTGTAGAAAATATTTTCTATTCAATGTCCCGTCAAGGTGTTTTCATTAACTTCTGGCCAAAAATACAAATATGGGTGACTGGCGCTGCTGATTGAACCATGTTATTCGAGGTCATTTCTTTTGTTCTCATGTTTCTTTGCCATACAGGTATGGCTCCGCAGTCAGCGCGGATCTGGATGTGCTCACCCCTGGAACGATGTTGAGGGGTCCCTAGAAAGAAGTAAACCTCAATTTTGTCTCATGTTAAATCCTTGGGCCAATGTAAAGAACACGGGCGGAACAGTATTATAAGCATATTTCTAAGCTTTAAACCAAAGCCTAAGCCGAAGTCTAAGCGCACGAATGAGTAGATTCCTAAGCGTAAAGCCTAAGCCAAAAACCAAGCAAAAAATAGTTTAAAGTTTAAGTTTACTCTATTGCAGTCCCACATACAAACGTTCCGCCCTTGATCTTTTACATGGGCCGACGTTAGGAATTTTTAGAAATTTTATTTTAGAAAAAAAAGCGGAAACGAACCAAAAAATTCAAAAGTTGCGTGAAAATAAATTTTGAATTATTTTCAATCGATTGTAGAGTTACAACTTTCAATATTTCGGTGAAACCATTTAAAGCGTAGCAGGTTTGGAAATCTAAAAGATAACTGTGGATTTACTCCATCCCGGCACGACTGACGTCATTATCGGATCCAAACAAGGCACTCTGGTAAGCATATTCGTTATGGTAAAATGGTAAAGTCCTCAACGAGAAAATTAACAAATATATATTAGCATCCAGTAAAAATTGCGAGTTCGTAATATTTGCCAGCGCCCCCCTCAGCCAAGAATTTCTAGATCCGACGCTGACTGAGGCTTAAAATCAATTGTGGCCTTTTGATGTAAACCGATGCACCAATGGTTATTTAGAATACTTATAACATAACCGGGACTTTATCAGTTCGCTGATTGGCTAAAATTTCGACCTGCCCACGAGACATTTCGCTCCCATAGGACAAATCGCAAATCTGCTCATGTTGTTCACTGATTCGTGGGGTGCAATTACTGAAAGAAACTAATAACATTGGCAGGATTTTGCAGTTTGTGATGGTTTACTTAAATATATTGCTTAAGCTCTATTGGAGTCGTTTGCAATTTAATTTTGTGACAAGTTTGAGTTGAAAACCAAATTCAATTCGACCCTGCATCTCAAGGTCAACTGGAAGATTTATGACGCCTATCCAAACTGTTTGCTAAATGCCAAAACAGTTATTTGTCCGTACCTTAAGTACAAATAGTCCGATAACGATATAAAATCGTGTGAAACTCTGTTCTGTAAACTACATTCAATAGTATATAAATTCTTAAAGTTTTTTGATTAATGATGTAGCTAATGATTTCCAAAAATCTAATTTTTCAAACATTCAAATTTGGGCATGGAATAATCCAGCGAAAGTACAATAAACTCAAATATGTAAAAAATTTTCAAAATTTGACCATTTTTGGGCAAAAGTCAGTTGCGGGGCTGGAAACTGAAAAAAGCCGATGCTTACACAGCTCACGTTGGCCACATGGGCTCATTTATAGAACAATGCCGGATCTGTAGTATAAGCATATTCCTAAGCCTAGCCTAAGGCTAAGCCTAAGCCTAAGCAAAAAAGTTAGCCTAAGCTTAAGCTAACACAATTACAGCCACACAGGAAAAGATTCCGGCCGTGTTGTATATATTGGCGAAACATGTCACTGTTTATGCTTAATTTGTTTCGGATTTGGTGTGTGAGTATTGAACAGGTCGGTGTAAACATGAGTGCTTTTTAAATACTTTTAGGAACCAAATTGGATCAATTATAGCATCCTTCGTGGAAGATCGGTGAACGGTAGCCGAAAATCATAGTGTCTCAAAATATCCTTTAGATTTCACAACGTAACAGTAGTCTAAGCATATTCTTAAACCTAAGCGTAGAAATGAGCTTATACTTAAGCCTAAGCCAAAAACCTAAGTTCAAACCTAAACCTAATCAAAAAATAGTCTAAAGCTTAAGCTTACTTTATTGCAGTCCAGCAGAAACACGTTCCGTCCACAATCTTTACATGGGCGGAACTCAGAATTATTAGTAATTTCGGCGTGATAAATATAAAAGCCTGTGCTAATAAATCTGATTGTAACCCTGATTTTTGCTGCGTCATAGTTTTATTAATCATACGCGAAATAACCTCATATTTCAATATCTCAAATTATGGTGTAGGCTGTGCTTAGTGTAAGTAGCTTTACACCAATTCTTTAAACCAATAATTTTCTCGGCGATAATTTCGACCTAAAGGCACCTGAACGGTTATTTTTCGGGTTCAAACAGCTTCAACGGAACCGCTGTGTTGTGACGAATTGAGCAACTATGACGGTTGCAGACGTGTGGTCGTATGATAGTAATAGAAGCTTGTGATCAAATCCAACGAGAATCCTAACGCAATTTTAGTACTAAATTTTAAAACGGAACTCATTTCAATTTTGATTCCATTTTGGAATGCCTGGTCGGATGGACCCGAACTGTATTCGCCAAACCCTCCAAGAAATACTTTTGGAATAATTGAGAAGTTGAATTTAGACTAATTTTTTTTCTTACACTTTGTCACAGACTTATGCCCAGGTGTAGTTATAGGCTTATACTTAATCTAACGCTTAGGTGTAGACTTTAGGATTAGGAACATGCGGACTGTTACGTCCTGCAAAGTAACATTGACCGCCATTTTTATAGGATACCCCGTTTCTATAAGTCTGGCTACAACCATGAAAGTTATCTTTAATTCAACTGTTTTGAGCAACAGCAGAACTTTTTGAAGTTTGGCGAGCAGTTACACTGTAAATTCCAATGAGTTGATTAATCAATTGAGCCAGCGAGTTGGCTAATTCTGAATTAATATCAGTAAACATTAACTCACTTCGAGTTGAGTTGATTCTCTATCCGAGTTCAGTTGACGCTGGGTAGGTTGGTTAATTAACTAACAACGAATTGAATCAACTCAAAATTCTGAGTTCTGATAGTCCTAACTACAGACTGAGTAATTCAACTCATTTTGAGTTAAAATCAACTCACTGAAATTAACAGTGTAGGGTTACGCTATACCAGCTGCGAGCCGCCGGACGCCGTCTAATCGTGCCTTCTTCTAAACCCAAACCAAAATGTGTGGGACGAAAGCGTACAATAGACCAGTTGACTTCAAAGTCAGTTGACTTTAGAGTTCAATTGAGAAATAGTCGCTGAGTTCCAGTTTAACTATTAAATTCGTCAAATTTAAAATTATTTTAGAGAATTAAGAAATAACCATTTTTGGGCGAGTTTCGAACCAGAGTAACCTAAAAATATTTCATTTCTTATAATAATTAGTTTTCTCGTCGGTTTGAACTGCAATTCTATAATTAAGTAGAATATACAATTTCGGCATTTGAGGCAGTGCGACTGAGTTTGAAGTCCCCATGCGCTGACGCATCGCTTGCTATCAAATTTTTTTAAAAAAGGGGGCTGATAAAACGTACCCTCATTCGGAAATCAAAATGCGAAATATTTTTTTTATTTGCAGTAAAAACATCTTATGGCTATTAAACAAAATTTATCGCATTATATTATATTATTCGCTGTTGTGTTACATTTGACACATTCAATTAATACTTCACCGCTGACAAATCTGTTTCAACTCTGTTCAAATGTTAACGTTCACCTTCAACCGAAGTTGAATCTATTGGCAACGCAATTTCAACTACAGAAACGCTTGCAAACTGAAGAAATACAAAATGTAAATAATTTAATTCAAATGATTTTCAACTTAAACAATTCAATACGGACGGCAACTTCAAACGATGCTCGAAACTCGAGGCGGGTTCGCATTTTGGCTCATCGAAATACTGGAACAGTGCCAACCAAACGAATTGCGTATATTCCATCGCCACAATGGATACGGCATATGTCAGCGGAAAATAAACAAACACAAAACAGCAATGAACGAACGAAATACGCCGACGAATCAGAACCATAGTAAATTGTGAAATTTAACGACTTAAATCAGTTATTTCAGTTGAAATTCAATTAACATTGCTTGTATTCGCGTAAAAAAACTAAAATTTGACACAAATTAAGAAATTCGACGAGTCAAATCAGTTATTTCAGTTGAAATTCAATTAACATTGCTTGTATTCATGTAAAAAAAACTAAAATTTGACACAAATTAAGAAATTCGACGAGTCAAATCAGATATTTCAGTTGAAATTCAATTAACATTGCTTGTATTCATGTAAAAAAACTAAAATTTGACACAAATTAAGAAATTCGACGAGTCAAATCAGTTATTTCAGTTGAAATTCAATTAACATTGCTTGTATTCGCGTAAAAAAACTAAAATTTGACACAAATTAAGAAATTCGACGAGTCAAATCAGTTATTTCAGTTGAAATTCAATTAACATTGCTTGTATTCATGTAAAAAAACTAAAATTTGACACAAATTAAGAAATTCGACGACTCAAATCAGTTATTTCATTTGAAATTCAATTAAACTTGTTTGTATTCATGTAAAAAAACTAAAATTTGACACATTTATGAAATCTTTTACACTTTCCTTCGAACGAATCATTCGTCTAGGAAACCACGTTTAGGCTGTAAGTAAAGGCTAAGGCATAGATTTTGGCTATTTTGTCTTGTCTTTACACTCACGACAATCATATTTGAGTTTAAATGCTTCAGGTTGTATATTTATTTCTTTTAAAATCAAGTGTCTTGATAGTAAAAAATGGTTTTATTGTTTACCTGCGGTCACATACTGTAGGGACCCGAATAAAAAGGGGTAATAAGAGCGAAGTAATAATAGAGGAGTCCCCATTTTGAGTCTCAATCAATAGGAGTCCGTATTCCTAATAAAAGTCCGTAAAAGCGGACAGTCTCTTGATCCTAATTAAAGTGCATAAATATCAATTATCCCTAAGTGTAGCGCATATAAGGCTCCAGGACCAATTGAGTTCGAAACTTTAAAGCGTACTTAAGTTTTGAAAGTATCATTCCAAAGTATAACCTTGCATTATCGCTCAAACTTTTGATGCAAAACAAAAGACGTTTAATTTACCAGATAATTGCAACACCGGATGTATGTCAGTAGCGAAGGGCGGCCGAGGTCGGGTTAAAAACAAATAACAGTCCGTAACCAAACAACTATGAGGGGTACCCTCTGGACAAGCCAAATAAATAGCAGCACTATACATCTTGCGGTCTCAATCTAAAATTTCTGAATTTCCCTGCTTAATCGGCTTTTAATTAATAGACCCAGTTGTAAATTATTACAATAATTATGCTTTTATGTTGAATTTTTAATAAAATGTATATATTTCTATTTATAAATGTGACTTTGATTAATTAATAATGGTTGCGCTGTGGTTTTTGTGAATTTTAAAACTAAGAAACATTTCCAATCTAAAAAATATTGTTTCATTTTCGATTATCTGTCAAACAGATAAAACGCAAATATTCGACAGGTTAAAAATTAAACGTTCATAAAACGAACCTAACAAATGATCCAACCATCCGAGCTTCCCATGTTCTCCGCTACACTGTAAATTCGAGTGAGTTGATTTTAACTCAGAATGAGTTGAATCTACTCAGAAGCCTGAG
The DNA here is from genome assembly GCA_030248215.1 of Enoplolaimus lenunculus. Classification (NCBI taxonomy): domain Eukaryota; kingdom Metazoa; phylum Nematoda; class Enoplea; order Enoplida; family Thoracostomopsidae; genus Enoplolaimus; species Enoplolaimus lenunculus. Next base: position 50,881 of record JASANG010000997.1, on the reverse strand, counting down.
CGCTGAATTAGGAGTTTCAGAACTCAGAATACTGAATTGATTGATCTCAGTCTGAATCAATTGATCCGGAATTACTCAGCTCTGAGTCAGTTGATGCTTATTGTAATGCGGGGTTCACGTTACCAATTGTGCGCTTGGTACCTGTTTTGTCACTTTGGCCATGGCGGTACACACTAACTTTTTTGCTACCCATATGGATACCAACAGAATATAAAATGTTGCACATAGCTAGGTTTTTGAAATTTTGACCTACCCATATGGGTAGAGTCGAGATGTCTACTCGTAGCCCATATAGATGTTAACATAATGCACTTTCAAGCTTGCTTTTTAAACAGCTCAGTACAGTGAGTTTTGTTTTACAAGTCTGGTCTAGTCTTTTTACAGCATATCTTTGGAAAAAATCTAAAAAATTACGCAAACTATAAATATTGTTAAAACAAACTCAAGGTAGCCATATGGGTAACAAACCGAAGACTAGCTACCCATAGCTACAAACGTAAGGTACCCATATGGGTAGTAGCTAGCTAGAAACCTATTCATATAGGTTGTTTCTACCTCCTGCTATGGGTAGGTGACAAAACCGATCCCAAGCGCACAATCGGTAACGTGAACCCCGCATAATTAACCCAGAAACTATTTTAGAAAGGATTAATTCGCTCTCTGAGTTGCTTAATTAACTCATCGGAATTTACAGTGTAAACAGTTCCACATTAACCTTTTCTCACATGAATATTTTCTATTTTCCCTGAGACCTACTTTTATGCTAAGATTCGAACTCCGGTGACTGGAGTGGGAGGCGTATACCATCACCACTCAGCTATAGGAGCTTGACGCTCGAGCCCGAGGGGGCTCTCACGTCTTGTGGTGATTTAGTACTATGTATACGTGTTGCAATTTTTAAACACGGTGCGATATATATTATTTAACGTATATACATTGCGCTAAGTTGCCTAATACATTGCGCTAAGTTGCATATAGGCAATTCAATGTGAGAAGGGGTTAAAATTTGGTTTTTAAGAAAAAATTCGGATTTTTGTGGTTTCAAGGCTTCGTTTTAGGAAATAAAAATTTTGGTTTGACACAGTTTGCCGAGTTGAGTCGAATGATGTTTACTGTTTGGCATCATCTGAACGAGTAATGATCAAATAACTGTTTTTGCCTTCAGCCAATAATACAGAGTGGCGTCAAATCAGTTATTTGATCAGAATTCGTTAAGTAGTCACCAGATAGCGCTAAATTACACAAACGCTAACCAAGTTCCAGGCTGCCCCAGTTATAATATGACCCCCACAAGACTGGTGATAGGTGCTACAGTTATTGGACAACAGGCCCTGATTGCATTTCAGTATTCAAACATGGTGTCAGTATCATTACTACCAAACTTAATATTAATCACAATTGCACTGTTATACGTCTTTGTAGTGGTATTAACAACAACAGCATATGGTATTGCAACTGCAAACAAACAATCAGAGTTGCATCAGACTGATCTGCAACCTGTACCCACGTCAGCCGCTCCTAAAAGCAATCGACACAACAAATCCCGGTATCCTACAATTTTTGGCCGAAGTGTTTCGTTGTATCATCGACAGGAACGGAATCGCCCAATGAAATTGGCGCCTGGCTCCAATGCGGATGGTAATTTTGTCCAAAAGCAGAAAAAATTAAGTAATCTTCAAGTGAACCCAAAACAACGCGGTAGGTGGCAAACAGCGAAATATCCAATTGTAACAGCAAACATGGCCACCCGAAATGGTCGACTCATGACAGCCGGAAACAATCGAGACATGGCGACCGGAAATGGTCGACTCATGACAACCGGAAGCAATCGAGACATGGCGACCGGAAATGGTCGTCTCATGACAACGGAATACAATGGTCGACTCATGACAGCCGGATACGATCGAGACATGGCGACCGGAAATGGTCGACTCATGACAACCGGAAACAATCGAGACATGGCGACCGGAAATGGTCGACTCATGACAACCGGAAACAATCGAGACATGGCAACCGGAAATGGTCGACTCATGACAACCGGATACAATCGAGAAATGGCAACCGGAAATAGTCGAATCATGGCGACAAGAAACGGCAGAAACATAATAACCGGACATGGTCGATACGTGGCATTGGAAAATAATCGAGACATGGCAACCGGATATGACCGAACATCCAAATACGAACGCGACCATCGAAAACGAATCGCATATATTCCATCACCGCAATGGATCAAACATATTTCTGACATGGCCCAAGCAAAATTGCGTCAGTCTCACAATCAAACTTCTTTGTCGGTTCCGATGAATTCAAAACCAGAACCTTGGAAGTTGCCGAAATATAACATCGGTATGCGATTGCTGCAGACTGCAGCCGCACGTATTCTGTGTTGCGAAGCATGTGCGCTGAGTTTAAATATGAAATTGTGCAAATTGCGTATTGCAGAGCCAGCGAACCCTGGAGGTACAGAAAATGTAGCGTCCATTTAATCTCTTCTCAAATCGAGCTGACAATCCACAAAGGTGTAACCGGATATCTGTTCCCGTTTCCGTTTCCGGTAATCATCTAAACTCTTAAAAATTTCGATGCATCTGCCATTTTTTCTTCAAAAATTTAGAAAACCCGTTGAATATATGACAAAGAGTTATAGGATGAGCAGGGTATTGCCAGGTTTCTAGCTAAATTGGATTTAAAATTAGAAACTTAATGTTAGTTTAAGTCAGGTACAATATTGCTAAACCAATCAAATTCTAACTAAAGAGCGGGGTGTCAACGAATAATAAAAATAGCGGAAACGAAACGGAAACGGATAGTGATCAAAATACCAGAAACTGAAAACTGGCGTTGCCGTGTGAATGTTTGAAAGATGTTCTATTTTTACGCCTAAACAATTAAAATTTGTAAATATTCACCGGGATTTCTAACATTTTAAGAAAAAATCAGGGATGCAGTAAATAGGTTAAAATTTTAGATCAATTTGGTCATTTTTATAAAACAATTGCACTAAACAATTGAATGATTTTTGAGTAATTTGCTACAAACTATACGCACATAACAAGCAGCCCCTGAAAGGGTCAGGGAGACGGAGTACACATCTCTTGCAAGCATCAATTAGACCAGCCTGCTATTAATAAACAGGGGCGAATCCAGGTGGACGACACACATACTGAGCTCAGATGTGTAAGTGGGTATATGTTTTCTACTCGTGATGCGCTTTACCTGCGAAAATGTTATTTTACATTCGGGTATACACGCGCAAAATTCCTTTACCAATACCCGCCTTTACCCGCCCTTATGTTTTCTTCCACGTTCGGAAGAATTGTGTAATTTTAGAGTACATCGGTGTTTTAGCAACTTATTTTTCACTCGTACGTTAAAAACTGTTTAAAAATTAAAGTATTTCCGCATTACCTGGTTTCAAGTTTATGAGAATTTTAGGCGATTAAAAATTACTAATTTTTGTTCGCGTTTGGAAACTCTTTATTCACGAGTATACGCGCGTCAAAATTTTCTTACCCTTCCTGCTTTTGCTCGCGAGTACCCGCGCGTACTCGTGGGTAATACGCAGCTCGAACTGAGCTCACACGGCGCCTACGGTCTCGTGTTTTAACCCGTATTTACGTGCCACTAAACCCTCTGCCAAAAACTCCTGCACCCTCCAGTTTAGCGTTTGCCTCGTAGTTATGTGAGTTGAACTGAAGACCATATTTTGCGTATTTTGCTTAAACTTTTAAAAACTTATTTTTCAGGCCACTTCTGATGGCTATCCAATGAACTGTATAAGGTGCACCTGTAAATTATTTAAGATAACGATAGATTTTGATTTTTCAATAGTTTTACTCTGTATATTTAAGACCTATTCACTCGTGGAAGTTTTTGCTGCGAGTAGTTGCAGCTGCACCTTGCACTTGCAAGTTTTGTCCAAAATCCTGTTCCAAAAACTGGCAGCTGCAAACAGTTCATTAAAAATCATAGCTAGGAATTTAGTTCACATGATTGAATAACCATGCAAGTTCAATGAATTTATTGTAGCTACTTTCTCATTGGCTGATGAAAAAATGAAAGTTCTTGGTGCAATTTGCAGTTGCAAGTTCTCGCAGCAAAAACCCTGCATGTGTGAATAGGGCTTAACGTTAAAACATGAAAAATATAATCCGCACATTAATTATAGCTGACTTTAAGGGGTGAAACTTCACATTATGTCACACATTTGCTGTCTGTTAATGTAAGACGTAATTTACAATTTTCTTCTTGAAAATAAATAAAATGTTTTCATTTAAAATGAGCAATTTCCAACTCGGATTTTGGGTCAGAAAAATTGCAAACGGTGAAGCTTTTTACAAAAACCGAAGCCACAAACTGGTATCGAAGCCGAACGATACTTACTGCAACGCAACCTGCTAAACCACTGCACCGCAACGGTTACCGTAACACATTGATAAACCATGCCTATTCGGCCTCATACCGGGCGGTCAAAAATAGAAATACCGTTTTCCGGTCGGATAACGGAACTCAAAACTGGGAGGCTTTTTCGTCTGAACCTGAAATCTTACTTCCGAATTTATTTCATAGAAACTCTGCAACAAGTTTCCGTTTAAGATTGCTAAGGCAAAATATCTAAGGAAACATCATTGTATAATCTGTACCCTGCAAATTCCACTCTCAAAAAAGTTATTTTCAGAAATTGAAAAAAACAACAGCGATTTTTACCGAAAGCTAATACGCAATTGCGCTCTGGTCAAAGCAGTGACAATAACTTTGTCAAAAACTCATTTTTGATGTCTACAAAATAATCATAGTTTTTCACAAAACTTAGAACCCGTCATACTTTAAGAGGCGTCCAGGTTTCAGGTGGGCCTATAAAAGGGTGGGTTTAGATTCTAGATTACATTTTTTGCTTAGGCTTAGGAACACATTTTTGCAACACTTAAGCTTAGGCTTAGGCTTCAGGAATACGCTTAATCTACTTCACCCCCAAAAGTAACATTGGCCAAACTTAGTAAGCCAAAATTGTTGTGATTGAAACCTGAGCCCGTGTAAATTTATCAGGTGTGGGACGTTTTTCCGCAACACAGCAATAGAGTGAGATTAAGCTTAAGACTATTTTTTTGCTTAGGCTTATTAGGCTTAGGCTAAGACTTACGCATAGGTATAAGCTTTGTCGTACGCCTGGGCTTTGGCTTAGGCGCAGGCTTACGAATGTGTTTATACTACTGTTACGGGTCTATTCTATACATTGGCCCAAATGTGTAAGAAAACAAATTGGATAATAACTCTAGTACTCTTGATAACATTGCTTTTTGCAAAAAAAGTTCGAAAACGAATTCAGTGGAAGTTGCAGCTGCAAATTATTCATGATGCAATAAAAAATTAGTTTATTTCTGCAATGGTAATGACAAAAGTATATTCGCGTCATATATCAACTTAGCAACAGGTTTTCAAACAATCAGCAACATAGGCACCGATTCGATAGCTCCGAGCAGACGAAATATTGAATTGCAGAAACATTTGACTCTCACTAAACTTGAAGAATACATCAAATGCTAATTGCAATTGCACAACTTTGCAAACATTAAAATTAAATTGTATTGAAATTAGTAATCCGCAACAACTTGGGTACACCAGGTATACTTTTTCGGTGGCTGAATTTGATTATTGCCTCGCCGCTATATTCTTTAATAGAAAATGTTTTCCTACTAAATTACGAAAATTTGTGCAACTAAGATTTGGGCCCATATATAGGACAGCGCCGGAACATTAGTTTATGCAAGCCTAATACCTAAGCCTATAACTATGCCTAACTGTAAGGATGAGCCAAAGCCTAAGCCTAAGCCTAAGCCTAAGCCTAAGCCTACGCTTAAGCTTAAGCAAAAAAAGTTAATCTAAAACTTAAACTGACATTATTACAGCCTCGCAAGAACACGATTCGGCCCTGTTCTATGCATGGACCTTGTATACTGCGTAATACTTTTGCAGTTTAGTACTAATCTCGTTTGATGTACATTTTACAACCGAACCATAAAATTTCCAATGGCGCATACAAATTGGTCTCAGGGTCAGAGTTGAGTTGAGCATCCAGATCCTTGATGTCAAACATTTTACTTTCTTAAAATGAAATCCTGACAACATCCTTAAAAATTGCCTGATGTATATAAGTTTATTGTGAATGATGCATCAAAGTTTTTCGCCGTTGGAGTCATCCGAATGATTTCGGCTTCAGTTGCGCCATACAACAAACGCGATCAGTACTTAAAACAGTTACCTGGCGTACGCAAATTATTGTGGATTTATGCTATTTACTCTGAAATGTTTTTTCATTGATGCAATCGTCTCAAATACACCTGTGACAAGCGAAAACTTCGCCTCGGACGACCACGAAACGCGAACCGACTGGGTAAACAGCGGTTGGGATGTTCTTGGCAATCGTTAACCAGATATTCATCACCGGTAGACGGTTCACCCCACGCGATATGTTTATGCTCGTCTCCTTTGAGAAGCCGCCCAGTAGACACGTTAGCTAGGGACAGTAAGCCAATCAGCATTAAACATACGGCAAAATAATGTTTCATTTCGAATAAATACTACAACGAATTCTGAAAAAAGATACAACTTGAAAAATTTGGGCCAATGTATACAACTGGGGCGAAACAGTTGTGAAAGCATTTTCCTGAGACTAAGCCTAAGCCTAAACGTACGAATGAGCTTACATCTAAGCGTAAGACTTATCCAAAACAAAAATTAGTCTAAAGCTTAGCCTGACTCGATTTCAGTTCAGGGAAAACGTTCCGCCGTTGATCTTTACGTGGACCAAATTGACCAGCGAATTAAAGTCAGCGCTTTATTGGCTGGGTTTGTAAAATCTTATGCTTACGTATTTACTTAAGTTTTGATGAAGGATTTAGTTAAGTTGGCAGCTTAAATAGACACTTAGCTTTTCGGACCAAAACTCCCAAATGTCAATTTTGTGCCCGACCGGAACCGGATATTTTATCTTTTCAAGCCCGTACCTTCAGTGTGCAATGTTATATTAGGCCTACGATAGTATGCTAGATTAGAGATAATCCGTGTCAGGTGAAATAAATTCAATTGCTAAAATATTCATTTGGCTATAAAGTACGCTTTCAGAAACGACAAATTGTTCTAATAAACTGCTTAATAAATACATAAACTTATTCACTATAACGGTTTTAAAAACCCTACGATTGTGTTAAAATTTTAACACAATTTTTACATGTAGTCGATAGGGAGTACTAGGTTTAGCTAAGCCTAAGTATAAAACATGAATCTAAAGGTCAGTGTCGTATGATGTACACGCGGCTTTAATATTCGTTGGCTGAAGCTTAAGCCTAACTCGGTGGTAAACCTAACGAAACAACGAGGGTAAATTCTAAACCTTAAGCCTAATAAACGTAGACTCAACGGCATTGTTCTGGACCTGCTCTACACATTTGGGCGAAAATACTTTATAATGACAAATATACGCGTCAATGAGCAAAACTAAATTAATTTATATATTCGTATATACCAGACACAAGAGTTATGTTCCCTTGTTGATTCTAAAAAAATTTTCAGCTTAAGACTTTAAATTTTTGTTGACATAACAAATATTTCGGTCAAAAATGTCCTGGGATATTGAAAAATATGTCTGTCCAGCACGCCAAAACAGTATTTTATTGGAAAAATTTTAGACCAATCAAATCAAAGACTTTGATATTAAGTTGACCAACAGGGAGCGTATTACTGTTATGCAAAATACACAATATCATGCGTGTGTCAGGTAAAATTTAAACGGACCGGTGATGGATACTGGCTGGGTTTGTTGAACCATATTAAGTACGAATGAGTACTTAAGTATATATGGTAACCGATTATTAACCATTTTGCCGTTTTCAAAAGCGTACTTATGTATAAGTAAATACTTAAGTCACTGACGAAACTTGATTTCTAATTGATTTACAGTTCATAGGCATATTAACTTTGGTCTAATTAAAATTGTAGATTCATGATGTCCGATTAACTATAATACCTTTCTAGTTATAACAATAACTCACATTTGTAATTTATTTGTTTTTGCTCAAAAGCTATGTAGTTACTGAAGTCGGTGACTTAAGTAATTACTTAAGTATGTCTTACTTAAGAAAGATTTCAGAAACCCAGCCACTGTAGCCAAAAAGCTTCAATAGACAGGAAACTGAATCAATAGAGACCCAGGCCCGTAGCCAGCTCACTTTGCTAAGGGGGGGGGGCTAAAAATTTTCAGGAGGGGCATTCAAGGGTTTGTAATGACTTGCAAGCAAAGTTGAAAATTTTGTAGAGGGTGCCAAAATTTTTCCAGGGGGGCGCAGCCACCCTTGGCTCTCCCTTCGCTACGGGCCCGTAGAAACTCTGTTTTATCCCAGAATGTTTATTCCTGGTCTATTCTTGGCATGGTATTCAAAATACTGCGTTAAGATTTTCAATCGAAACTGCGGAAGGCGAAACATTGCACTATGTGCAGATACAGGTCTGTATTATATTTTGCACTGATTATATAGAAAATATATTAATACAGTGCAGTCAAACGTCTTGAAATACGACTCAAAAATCTAATTTAAAGGTTAAACCTTCCGACAGGATTAGGACATCAAAGTATAAGATACATCAGTTATAATTCTATTAATTAACAAACATAAAACATAACCAGATTTAGGTTACGCCTAGGCAAACAATTACATGTTGCGAAATTTGCCTCACATAAATGCAAAATAAATTGTATTGAAATTTCAAGAACTATCGTTCATCTTAAAAAGTTACAAATATTAATATTGTAAATGTCTGTAATGGAAATAAGACTTTAGAAATTCGTGTCTTAAATGGTTTAAATATGAATTTTTACGATCAAGAAAGTAACGAAAAACTTTAATTTTTAAACTTTCAAGACATATTTGACTAAAATTTGAGAACTAATTTTTATATTTCAACGTTTGTTATATGCTCTTTATAAGTGTAACAGTTTCCTTCAAAGCATATTTAAGTCTTGGTCCAATGTTAGGTTGTGAAAATTTGAAACATTTCGTTTAATCTTTGTTCGTAAAACTTTATTGCTTGAAAATGAATGCACAGACTTATTTGTGTTAAAATTTTGTGAAATAAAGTATTGAATTTTAGATTTTGGCCTGAGACAAAATTTCACAACTCATATTTTTATATTTTTAAAATATTTGTAAACGTTAGTGTGTAAATTTTTAAAACAAAAAGCATCAAAAATTGTAACGTAATTTATGTAGGTCTAATTTTATATGGGCCTGGTTATTAGGAGACAGAGATTCCGGTAAAATTTACAAACCGGGAAACTTAGGCTTAGGTTAAGGTTTAAAACGCTTCTAGAGCAGGCCCTTACAGTTTCCGTGGGCCCATCAAGCAGTAGAGTTCGATGTTCGTGTCCTAATGAGAACCTATTAAGACTAGCAAGGCGCTAACAAATTAAAGGTTATATGCGCAAATTACGCTGCTTTAAGACTATTACATGTAATTGTAATAAAGTATTAATTATAACGTCAATAATAACTGGTTAACGGGTTTTCTAACTGAAACAAACTTGACTTTCTGTCCAGTGTAAATGGGTATAAACGAACCTATAATTAAACGATCAGAATATATAATAAGCAATTAAATATTGACACGAAACATAGCAATTAGTCTGTATTTAACCTAAAACAGGTTAAAACATTGAATTGTAAACTTTGGACCACTATCCTGCCCTACCGGTTAAGTTGCAACGGAAAAGTATAATGAAGGTATGTTCTATATTTTTAATCAAATTTAGAGATATTGGCTGGGTTCTCAAAACATTAACGACTGAGTACTTAAGTACGTGCTAAGTAATTACTTAACCATTTTGTCGTTTTTAAAAGCATACTTAAGTAAATACTTAAGTCGTTGAACAAGTTTGGTATATTACAAATTAACAGTTCAAGTATTTTTAGCTTGGTCTATTGTAATTAAAGACTGATGGCGGCTTCTTTATAATATAAAGCAAAACTATTATTATCATTGTTATGACCATGGCTCACATTTGGAGTTTATTCGTTTTTGTTAAAAATTTAAGTATTCACTCTTCAGTAATTACTTAACTTAAGTAAATACTTAAGTAACGTTTTAGAAGCCATGGTTTAGGTCTAAAATTATCAAGGTGTTGAAGACTTTGGCTAATGTTACTTTTCGGGGCGTAACAGTAGATTAAGAGTATTCCTAAGCCTAAGCGTTGCAAAAGCGTATTCCTAAGCTTAAGACTAAGCCTAAGCAAAAAATCGTAATCTAAAATCTAAAACTACTGTTTCATGGACCCATCAGAAACCTGGACGCCCCTTAAAGTAACATAGGCCAAGACTTTTATATGCTTTGAAATTACATAACTTAGAACAAATCTGAAAATATCTCGATGTGTCGGTATATCAAGGGCTGAAAGGTCAAAATTTTGTGTGTTTTACTTTGTGTCGGCACCATTTATTGAAGTCAAAGCACATTGTTACAATTCTGATGAAAAATATACATCGAAAAACTTTGCTACCCAACACGGAACAAAGATGCGTTGGTCGCGATTTTTTCTGTATCGGCTACTTGGCTAGTTCACTTTGAATATCTGAGAAAACTTATTCTGGACAATACCCATACTCTGAACGAAAGTAAATTTAAATAGAAACAATACAAGAAACAGAATCCAGAACAAATAATTATTGAAATACAGAAGACGGAATATGATACAAACAACAAATAAACGTAAAATTTCCAACCTTCAAGTGTCACTCATTTAATGCAACTTTCACAATATCATGCGGACACACGAGGCAACAAGATAATGCCCCACTATTCTTAAGTGTGTAACGCCTATTTCCTAGTTAGCAAACATGGCTCGTATTGTCAATTGTGTATAGCATCTATGACCCGTTCGCGATTGGTCTTGTAACGGTCGAATCAGTAAATTGTGCAAAAATCTAAGCCCGTACTTGGTTTTTGCTGTACAGGACGGTAAACATTGTGATTTTGCTACTGCTCTTTCCTCAAAGAACTGCGAATATACTTGGTTTTAATCAGTAATTTATCCGAAACATATGTCCACGCCGGCAATCGAACCTCGGACCTCTCGCTTGCAAGTCAAGCGTGCTAGCCATTAAACCGCACGGCCGATGTTATAATTTTCTCTAGTACTATGTGTGCACGTGTCAGTAGTCCTGAGAATGAGTCGGCCTGCTACCGCTACGACTTTGTATCCACGGTAACATTTCATATGCTCGTACAGGGCCGTGGTTAGCGACCCCTCGAATTCCTCTGGTGGGGGCCCGATTTAAAAAGCGGCCGGCGTTGGAAAACAAAATCAATTCTAAAAACTCTACTGGAACCAAAAATAGATTTTCAGAGAAGTTTGAAAAAAGCAAAATGCGTCTGGTTTCTGGTTCGCTTCGCTCTTCGTCACTCCATACCGCACTCGAACTAATGGTATTAACGGAATGATGCCTTTTTAAACTGAAGGATATTTGAGGATCAAAGGGCAGTTGATGGTATCGGATCCCGCTCCGATTCCAAGCGAACTAAAGTTGCATTTTGGGATTTAATACTAAAGTTGTCTTCTTGCTCACTTCGCTTGGGACACCCTTGATCCGTCCCTAGGGCCCAGAATTTGACACCGGAAGGGTCCCAGGCAACCCTAAACACAACCCTGAGTTCATACCCTGAAAGTTTCAAGACAAAAATGCTCTCAATAAAGATACTTCGTAGTCGATGCTACCTTTAAGCTACTCATATCGGGTCTATAATTCTATGTTTGGTCCATATGACATTTCCAAAATTTGAACACTGGCGTATGCAAGGAAGGCCAACCAGCCCGAGGACGTTCAACTCATCCCAAACTAAAAAGTCAGTAGTAATATTTAGCACTAAAATAGAGTTTGGCTATTTCGCTCGTTTTACGCTAAAATTTGTGGATCCACCAGTACAGTTAACTTGGACATAACCATTTATCTCTCAGCATGCTGAATATCATATGAGTTTTATCAGATGTGAAAAAAACGCCAATAACTTCTGATAATTTATAATCCAGGAGATTTTACAGGCACAGAATCTAAACCTGTACACAGAGAGTGAAACCGGCAATTTGTGGTCGCGTTTATGATCTAAAATAATTTGACTATAAATCTGTTCTAATAAATACCTTTTCCACCCTGGCGGACCCACGATTTGAATTTAGACGAGACAGGGATTCAATAAATTTTAATTATATTTTTAAACCTTTGGTTTAAACTATCACTTAACGTTTTAGCTAAACCATTCAAGTGTCTAAAATCATTTACAGAGGAGGGGGTTTGGACACCCAAGATGCACCCAGAGATGACAGTTTGGCTGCCTGAGACTGTCGTAGCCGACCCAAAAGGCCATGACGAAAAAAGCGTATCCCACCGGCCGTAAACAGCAGCTGTGTAACAAAAAATTACTAGCATTTCAGTGATTTTTATGTTGATTTTTCAAATTGTTATATTCAGCTAATCCGTCTTCTCGTGACTTATACTTTTATTTAGAACCGATTTAAGTGATATTTAAATTTAAGCTGTTTAGCATGCCGATAAACAAAATTTTAAGCTTACTTTTAAGCTAAAAATGTAAAAAACGAGACAATTTCAACTTCTAACTTTTAAACTTATATTTGCCCGGAGTTGGATGGCCCTTCCTGTGACTCGACAATACGATTATTAGCATGGTTGTCATTGAATTGTATACTGCAAAAAATGGTAGTCAAATTGATTCCCTCCGAAATAGGCTCTACGGGACTACATAATCTGAGTCAAATTCAACTCCGTCAGAGACAAGCGTGCGACTTAGTGAGTCAAATTTGATTCTGCCGGAGTCGAATTTGACTCAGTTGGTGTAGTGACGTAAAGCCTATTTCAGAGAGAGTCAATTTGACTCGCCGTTTTTTGCCGTGTAGTATTTCTTTAGGTTTTAGTCTTACGCTGAGTTATTAAAGATAGTAAAACTGGAAATTTTTCGCTTAACCCATTCTCACATGAATATTTTCTATTTCCCCTGAGACCTACTTTTATGCTAGGATTCGAACTCCAGTGACTGGAGTGGGAGGCGTATACCATCACCACTCAGCTATAGGAGCTTGACGCTCGAGCCCGAGGGGACTCTCACGTCTTGTGGTGATTTAGTACTATGTATTGTTAAACACAGCGCGATATATATTATTTAACGTATATACACTGCGCTGTTGCCTATAGGCAACTCAATGTGAGAAGGGGTTATAGATAGTAAACTGAAAATTTTTCGCTTAACCCTTTCTCACATGAATATTTTCGATTTCTCCTGAGACCTACTTTCATGCTAGGATTCGAATTCCAGTGACTGGTCTGGGAGGCGTATACCATCACCACTCAGCTATAGGAGCTTGACGCTCGAGCCCGAGGGGGCTCTCACGTCTTGTGGTGATTTAGTACTATGTATACGTGTTGCAATTGTTAAACACGGTGCGATATATATTATTTAAAGTATATACACTGCGCTGTGTTACCTACAGGCAACTCAGTGTGAGAACGGGTGAAGTACTCAGGCTTACAATTATTATTTCTTAAAATTGCAGTTTGCAAATGTTTTTTGCAGAATTACAAAATATGTTTGTTGATTTTAAGCTCAAAACACACAAAACATGGTTCTTTTGAAAAATTTTCGTTCATTTTTTCCAAAAAAACGACATTTTAATTAATCAAATTGTCAACTGATAAACAGGAGTTTGATTTTACAAAATATCGCTAATATAACTGAAGAACATAGTTGTTTTGTCAGCTAAAAATCTGCCAATTTCATAGTTTTCTTCGAAATTAATCTCAAACCGGTGACAGTACCTACGTAATTTGGGCATCCTTCTGGCTTATATGGATAAGTAAACAATCTATATAATGTGTAATGCCTAGGGCAAACTGTGGGAAAATAAAAAATACTGTGGTACAGTAATTTCTTGTGATTTTCATATTTTTCACACGAGAACCGCGCGCAATAGGATCACACGAGTCCATTGTTGCAAAACATATTCGGTAAAATTATCATCGTACGAATTTCAACTGTTTGTACAAATTCTGTGAGTCACTCTGGTGGTTTTGCGCGTTGCTTTAAGACAATGCATAAGGTTTATGTGATTAATACATAAGCACCAGTTTTAACCCCTTCTCACATTGAGTTGCCTGTAGGCAACTTAGCGTAGTGTATATCCGTTAAATATTACATATCGCACCGTGTTTAACAATTGCAACACGTATACATAGTACTAAATCACCACAAGACGTGAGAGCCCCCTCGGGCTCGAGCGTCAAGCTCCTATAGCTGAGTGGTGATGGTATACGCCTCCCACTCCAGTCACTGGAGTTGGAATCGTAGCATAAAAGTAGGTCTCTGGGGAAATAGAAAATATTCATGTGAGAAAGGGTTAAATTCACGCCCAAGTGTCCATTTTGTTTGTTGTTCTAAGTTTTTAATCGAAAAATTCAACACGCATACAATCTCTAAACAGAATCAACAATTAAATGCAAAACCAAAAATTACCAAAATTAAATTAAAAAATGTACTCGTTTTATCGAATCAAAAACACCAAATTAATTTCACAAAATTATATAATTTTTAGAATTATACCATCACAGTTTACTATGTCATCTGGCATATAATCGACTCAAAAGTTAGACCGCTAATTCAAAAATCGAGGCTTTTTATATGACCTTGCAATTAGTTGATATTTACGCCTGTCTCTGTAATTTATTTAACCCTCCAGCAACGCTGGCTAATTCCGTTTGACTACAGACCTGATGCTACTGACTGGTTTAGATTATCATCGTAAGTCTTTTATGTGTCATGCAAGCGTCGCAATAGTGCATATACATGCGAAAAATAATATTAGAAACAATACCCTTATGGTTGCGATATACTTTTGTTGACGCCCGGCGCCGTCCATTACCCGTACGGCGTCGTCTGTCACCATGCGTCACTCGTACAGCGCCGTCCGTCACCCGAAGTCAGCGTCCGTCACCCGTACGGCGCCGTCCGTCACCCGAAGTCAGCGTCCGTCACCCGTACGGCGCCGTCCGTCACCCGAAGTCAGCGTCCGTCACCCGTACGGCGCCGTCCGTCACCCGAAGTCAGCGTCCGTCACCCGTACGGCGCCGTCCGTCACCCGAAGTCAGCGTCCGTCACCCGTACGGCGCCGTCCGTCACCCGAAGTCAGCGTCCGTCACCCGTACGGCGCCGTCCGTCACCCGAAGTCAGCGTCCGTCACCCGTACGGCGCCGTCCGTCACCCGAAGTCAGCGTCCGTCACCCGTACGGCGCCGTCCGTCACCCGTACGGCGCCGTCCGTCACCCGAAGTCAGCGTCCGTCACCCGTACGGCGCCGTCCGTCACCCGAAGTCAGCGTCCGTCACCCGTACGGCGCCGTCCGTCACACTGAGGTGCCCGATTGGATCCGCTACTGATTCTGGAGGAATATTTGTTGTGTAACCTAATATTAAGATGGCTTTTTGTCAGGGTCAACGCTATTATGTTAGTACTTGAAATGACTGCGAAACCGTTGATTTTGAGCGGTTTTGCAGCTCAAAATCAGCTGAAATTATTAGTCCGCCGGTTTTGCGCAATGAGCAAAAGTTAGCAAGTGCACAAACATCTTTATGCAGATTTTCTTTTCATTGAAACAATCACGTTTATGTTTTAACAATTCAAAGTAATACTGGAAACTTGCCCAAAATACGTATGTGGAGCGCTCTAGTTTTAATATATTGATTTGCATTTTCTTAAATTGTGTTTAGTTTTTCTTTCAAACCTTTCGATAAAATCCGATAATATGAACAACATTGACTACAATTTGGGCGCATCAAATAACTGGTGTAAGTTTAATATGCGCCAGACCCGAAAAAAGCATAAAATTTTAAAGTCTAAACTAATATTTTCAATGGTTATTAATAGTTTGGACAAGTGTCACAGTTAAAACGGCTCACGTCCTGTTCAGTAACGGAACGTTTTTTCCGTGACACTGCAATAGAATAAGCTTAAGTTTTAAATTAATTTTTTGTCTTGGCTTAGACATAAGCTTAGGCTTAGGTGTAAAGCTCATTTTTACGCTTAGGCTTAGGCTTAGGCTTTAGGCAGATGAATATGCTAATACTACTGTTACGACCCTGTTCTGTACATTGGCCGTTTACTTGATTAAAAACGAACATATTCTAATAAACGAGCGGTATAAGCCTGAGCATAAGTCTAAGCAAAAAAGTTAGTCTAGAGCTTAAACTGACTCTATTACAGCTCCACAGGAAAACACTCCGGTCCTGTTCTATATATACACGGGGCCAAACGGGAGATAGATACTGCACTCAGTTGAGAAAAACCGAAACCAAATTAAGGTCACATCTCTACAACTCAGCGACTCATGCTGTAGTCAACAAACCAGCTGTTCGATTGTAAATCAAAGCATTGCAATGGGCTTTTACCATGATTGGTATCGAAAGATTTTCGTGACAAAATAAATAATTTACTAAATTTTTCACTTTTTATTATTTTGTTGTTGTATTTATGCAAATAAAAGCACAAACAAAACAAAAATCTGTTTATAAATGTTCATTAATGATTCGGTGATAAAGACATGAGAGGTAAAATATCTGCACTTCGACAACGTAGCAGACATAATGAAATATACCAAGAAATATAAGCTGACATTTTCTATCGCAAACGCTTCAGACCATGAATGAAAAATAATGTGAAATTTCACAAATTAGCATGGTTCATTGGTATATTTCAATATCGTCTATCATGTGTACTGCACTGAAGCCAAAATAGCTTCAGTGTCCATCATACTAGCGGTTCAAAAGTCACCTGGTGTACGCATGATATTGTGGAAATTGTATCAATCATTTAGCCATTGTACGCAATACAGTGAAGAAATTGTGTTAGAAATACAAAACACTTTTTGAGTTTTGAACAAAATGTGTTTATATTGATGGCAGTTGTCATTTTTGCGTTTTACTAAATAAAGTTTTGGGTTCATATATAGAACAGGGCCGGAACAGTAGTATAAGCATATTCCTAATCCTAAACCTAAGCTTAAGCCTAAGCGTAAGCGTAAGGATGAGCTTATTCCTAAGCCTAAGCGTAAGCGTAAGGATGAGCTTATTCCTAAGGCTAAGCCTAAGCCTAAGCAACAAAGTTAGTCTAAAGCTTAACTTGACACTATTAATACAGCCCTGCAGGAAAACGTTCCGGCCCTATTCTATGCATGGGTTACGTTTAGCTACACTGGCGATTTATTTCAGAGTTTCTCAGCTTAACATGAAGCGATTTGAAAGGCGCGGTTGAAACCGCGATAAGCGTTTAAAATAGCGATTTTTGACACGATTTGTTACCGGCAGCTGGATATTAGCCAGAAGGATATATTACGAATCAAACATGAAATATACTTTCTTTAAAGAGGCTTACGTAAGCCGTATCCGGTTTTCGTCGGGAACCTTGCACTGGGTTAAAAATTTGAGGGCATAAATTTCAAATTAACGACAACAATCCGCATCAAACAAAACGTAAACCCAAAATGTTTCCAGACCAATTCACGTCTTGTGGTGATTTAGTACTATGTATACGTGTTGCAATTGTTAAACACGGTGCGATATCAATGTGAGAAGGGGTTAAATACGGTTAAAATATTACAACTTTGAGAGCAAAATCGTAAATCGTTAACGGTGATTCAGTGACACAGTGTTGTGGATTATCGAACTGAGTTCGCATTAAGAAATGGGGTCGCGGGTTCTGTGCCGTTCGTATCGATTGGGTTTTTCAATTTTAAGTTCCATTATCCAATTTAATTTTTGGGTCTGTCGTGGCTACAAAAGCCAAAGTGGTAAGGCCCATGTAACAGGGCCGGAACAGTAGTATAAGCATATTCCTAAGCCTAAGCTTAACCCCTTCTCACATTGAGTTGCCTATAGGCAACTCAGCGCAATGTATATACGTTAAATAATATATATCGCACCGTGTCGAACAATTGCAACACGTATACATAGTACTAAATCACCACAAGACGTGAGAGCCCCCTCGGGCTCGAGCGTCAAGCTCCTATAGCTGAGTGGTGATGGTATACGCCTCCACTCCAGTCACTGGAGTTCGAATCCTAGCATAAAAGTAGGTCTCAGGGGAAATAGAAAATATTCATGTGAGAAAGGGTTAAGCATTTGGATGAGCCTAAGCCTAAGCCTAAACCTAAGCCTAAGCCTAAGCAAAAAATTAGTCTAAAGCTTAAACTGACTCTATTATAGCCCCTAGTTATTGTGTCATTTCACTGCTTATAAAACCGACAATTAACAACCGTCAGGGATCATGTGATTTTTCTGCGGAAGTGCAATAGAGTAAGAATAAGTTTTAGACTAATTTTTTGCCTTAGGTTTAAGTGTAAAGACATTCTTATGCTGAGGTTTAGGCTTAGGTTTAATAGGTTTAGGAATATGCTTCCTTGTACTACTGTTACCGTCCTGTTTTATATTTTGGTTGCAGTCAGAAACAATTTTATATAAAAATTAAACGTTTCAGCTGATTATCGGTTGAAACCAAAGTTGATTACGATGTTGTAAAAGTTGATTTAGAACTGGTAGTACCTAAATTATTTTCATTCTAAATTCAATAACAAAGCACTTGCCTCCATCTGTTGGCTAAACGCCAACGATGTGGTTGCAAGCAAAAACAACACGTTTCTGGTACATTTATTTAAATTTACCAACACAATATGACCATAAGCATATATATAATCTACAAAACGCTGTCATCAAGCCTATTTATCAGGGTTTAAAGGGATAGTAAAAATAACGGAAAACGGATATTGAAATATAAAAGTTTCAAAAATGTTTAATTTTGCTGCAAACACAAACGTGGTGCGTGTATAAATTTACCGGTTTTTCAAAGATTTAAAAGAAAGACATACCGGATACATCGGATTTTTTAAGATTTTGGATGAATTTCGTAGTTTTTTCATTTTAAAGAATTGTAGCATATCTGTAACAAAGATGCCAGATATATACGTGATTAATAATTAATTTTGAACGTAAAAATAATGTAATTTCCGTTATCTTTATAACAGAAACAGATACGGACACCGATTTTTACCGGAAACGGAAACGGATATCCGGTTACACACTGCTATTAATGGTTAGCATCCTGGCGATAAAAACGCTATTTTTAAAAAGTAAATAACGGTCAACGTTATTTCTAGTGGGGTAAAAGTAGCCTAAACCTTTTCCTAAGTCAATATGCCTAGTGTTCATGTTTAAGTCTAATCCAAGCCTAAGCCTAAGCAAAAATCTAAAAGTATACAACCAATGTTGTGCTGTCTCACGAAAAGCCAAACAATGCTAAATAAACATGGACCCCAATGGCTGACAAACGAAACGAAATCAGCAACATTTTCGGGAAGGATTCGTATACATTGAACTTAGGACCCAGCCGCCACTAAGAATTGGCCGTGGCATTTTGAAATAACCCGGCTCCCTACGGACTGCTTAGGAAAACATAATTACATAATCAAGATTTCTTTAACTTTGTTCAGTGGCCCCAATTCCAATAGGCCCATCGGATATTGGACCCGGCCGGGCAAACCACCCCTAAATGACAGTGTCTTAGCTTTGAGACTTTTACAATGCAGTTTCGCGTATTGTACTGTTCGATAGCCTTCCGTCGTCAATATTTGATTCTGATTGGACAACGGTAACATTTCTAAAATCGAATGCGTTCATTCGATTGGTTAAATCGTTACATTCTGAAAACGAACCCTCATTTGCGCTATTATTAATACTCGGAGCATCTTGAGATGACCAACTGTAATTTTGTCCACAACTGCTGTTAAACATTGTGTCGCTATTGTGTAACTTATCGTCGTTGAATTGTGTCGAATTTAACACATTTTCTCTGAATTCGTAGGTTTGTTCAGGATAATTTTTAAAATTAGGCAAACGATGCGATGATTCGTAGCCGAGTTTGCCAGAATTTTGAAGCGTTGTATGTTTTAAGCTATTTTGAGAAACTGGATAAATTATATTTTGATTAAATGACATAGCTAGTGGATTTAAATCCGCTGATGCCTCAGACTCGTTACTATAACGTCGGGGGGCTACTTTTGAAGACGACCGAGGCAAAGTTAACGCGTGTCCTATCGAATGCCGATACTGTTTGATTTCGTGGTTATAACCCTTGTCTGGAGTATAGTCTACAAACCCGCTATCGTCTTGACTGGGTCGGTGGCGGCGGTTGTAGTCAAATTTCTGACAAGTTATCGATTCTTCGCCATCTGTAGACGTTTGTTTAGGCCGAAAATTGTCTAAAAATCGAGATTTAGACAGCATTGTTGTGTCTAAATTGTTGGTTGCGTGTAAGCTGTAGCGGCGATTTATGCACTTGTTTAGTGCAGTCGGGTCACGGTAGTTTACTTCGAAAGCATTATAGTACGATGTTTGCAACGAATTGCGATTTCCGTATATTGGTCGCCATTTATTGCTCGTTTTATTATTATTATTATTATTATTATTATTATTATTATTATTATTATTATTGTTGGTATGTTTTGATGTTAGCAACACTTCAGTGTTGTAGCAACCACTATACAGGTCGCTCTCATCACAACTGTAATTACCTGAATCCACAGGACGCAATGCGGCGATGTCTAAATTTGAGCGCGAGTCCCACGATACTGTGTCAGCTTCGAAGTCTGAAGTTTCGATTTTCCCACGCTCTTGTTTCTTACGCTCATATTTCTCACGATATTTTTTCTTGCGCTCAACTTTTTCATGCTCATATTTCTTACGTTCATTTTTGTCACGTTCATTTTTCTCACGTTCAGCTTTCTCACGCTCATTTTTCCCACGCTCATCAAGCCCAACAGTGAAATTAAATCCGTTGGCTGATGGAATTACAACGTTGTTATGTTTATTTATTGTCGTTTGACATACACTCGCAGTGGATGTTCTGGACAGTTCGGATTCAAATTCGGCAACAGGGCACACAGTAATTCGTGGACCGCCGCCCGGCACAACTTTAGTTTCATCTCCTCCCTGTTTGAGTCCGGCCCCCAGCTTAACACCAGGGGTCGCAAATCCCCCTGCGTACACATCAGACTCCGACTGCGCCGCAAGTTGATATGCGTGATTCCTACGCACGCACAACACAGAAACGAGCAAAATCGCAATTATGCAACTGCATGCAACTGCAACCAAACAAATAATTGCAAATTCATGCGATCGAAACAAATCGCTGAACCCGTTCGAAGCCCTTGATATCCCTTCTCGAGAAGCCCCTGACTCTTCCGCGGACGTGAAAGGTTTTTGAGATAAGGTCGAGCTTACCCCGGCGAGAAGTTGAAGGACGTACACCACATAAACGGACCCTTGAGTGTTACCAGCGCTACAATGGTATTGGCCAATATCTTCAGTTGAAATTGAATGAACTCTAAGAATACTTTGAACGACGGGCAGATTCAATTCTTGTCCGCTTCCCGTCTTCTTATTTCTCAAACCCTGCTGTTTAAAGTTTCTGATATCAATCAATGCATCACTTTTCAACTGGACATTCCGACTGTCACTGCGAAATTCCCATTTTATATCCGGTTCCGGATCTCCGGATGCGGAACATTCCAACGAAACTTGTTGACCGAGTGAAACTTTGATCACTGAATTGACAGAGGTTAAAAGTTTTGGTTCGCACGCAAATTCATCGAGTCGAAGCATAAGCCATGATTTCCCGTTTGAGCGTTGAGGTAGGCTACACCGAGGTGGTTCGGTGAAAAATCGTTTCCGGTCTGGTCCTCCCGGAAAAGCCAACACCGACATCCGGATGTCTGTTGTATTTGTTTCCGCCGTTGTGCTGTAGTACATCCAGTTGATGAATGGCCGCAAGCGACAGTTGCAGTTCCATGGGTTTTTGATTAAGTTCAGAGTGGCCAGTGAGTTTAAATTTCTGAAATTCAATTTAAAACTTCAAAAATTTAAACTAAAAAATTCTATTAACTCGCCTATTGCGTTAGCAAATTTAGTGGAAATTATTGAAAAAAACATCACTGTAGTTGAAACAGGCTCATACAATCAACTGAACATTTTCTAAAAGGGGCAAAATAATTGTAGAAGGTTCAGACGTAGAGTTGACACAACTTACAAGCGTTGCTAAAACTTTTTTAGAAGCGGTGGTGGCAAAATTATTCCACTAGGGCTGAGTCTTTATTCCGCTGGCACCAGTCTGGCTACGCGTGTGAGATGAAGCAATTTGTAGTCAGTCACTAAACTGGTACAACTATCGACCCTGGCATTTTGACGAAAATCGACCCACGGCTGATTATTTTAGAAAAACAATGTTGTCATTTGGTTGAGTGGCTCAAATCCCAACTGGCACAACGATCGCTTGTCCGTTGTGCCATATGACCGGTGTACCTTTGAGCATAGGTGCAGCCTATTAAACCTGTAGTTTCCTGAAATTTAATAATGTTATTAACATTAAAAAAATCATCTGAAACCTTGCCCCTGGGTGGTAGACTGCTTACCGAAACGGCTCTGGGTCAATGTTGGTCAGTCGATTGTACTCTAATTGAACAATTTTCAACCGAGGCAACCCTTCAAACGCGTTCGGTTCGACAAAAGTTATTCGGTTGAATGAAAGATTGATTTTCGCCAGTTGGAACGCACCTTCGAATACCCGTGAGCGAATAATTGTAATATGATTACGAGAAAAATCTGCCGATTCTAACGATTGCAGAGTCTTAAACTGACCCTGGGTCACAACTGAAATTTGATTTTGAGCTAACGATAAGCTACGAAGGTGTGATAGACCTTCGAGGGCTTTTGGAGCTACCCGAGTAAGTGAGCAGTTTGCTAGCTCGAGCTCGAGTAAATTTGCCAGCCCACGGTTGACGAAAAGCCGCGGTGAACTTAGCGTTGAAATAGCACGGTTTCGTATGCGTAACACCAGCGTTGTTGATGAAATATCAATTGGGATTTTGGTAAATTGGGATTCAGAAGCAATAAATTGATTTTCACTGGATATTGAGTTGAAATAACTTCGCGTCTTAAGATATGTACAGTCAGTGGTAAATCGCGACTTTTCGAACACACAATGACATCCGGGTGGACAAGGTCGTCCGCTTTCGTATCCGGATGGTTGTGGAGCCGGAGCTGTGAACGTTTTGGTTCCGGTTAACAATATTATTAAAAATAATCGTATGAATGTGATCATATTGTTCAATTATTATTTGTTATTTTAGATTATTATTATTATTGTTATTATTATTATTATTACAAAAGTAAAATACAAACAAAATCGCTGTAATAACAAATATTTAGACATGAAGCACATCCCGCTCACCAACTGGCAATTGGTTCTTGAGCATGGCACCAAAAACCTTGTGGGGTGAAGAAAATTTTGCTAATGTTATAACGACCCGTTTCTTTAAGGGGCGTCCAGGGTTCTGGTGGGTCTATAAAACAGTAGGTTTAAATTCTGGATTACATTTTTTGCTTCGGCTTAGGAACACACTTTTGCAACGCTTCGGCTTAGGCTTAGGAATACGTTTTAATCTACTGTTACGCCTCTAAAAGTAACATTGACCGGTAGAACTCTTCGTAAATATTGTCTTAAAATTTATGGCTTGCAAAGGTGCAGAGTTTTACTTGAGAGCATAGAGCAGTACACTGCGCACTGTGTATTATTTGATATACATATATACAGTTTACGCTGAGTTGCTCATAGTTCACGTAGTTTGAGAAGAGCTTAAATGATAACTATTCTTCGTTGACTCTTGCTATTAACCCTTTAACTCACAGATTATACAATAAGTTAGCTACTAAATACAAGTATGCTTAACAATTCTAACGCAGTGCATAATCTCTACAAGACATGAGTGCCCCCTCAGGCTAGAGCGTCAAGCTCCTATAGCTATGTGGTCATCGTAAACGCGTCCCGCCCGAGAGACTATGGATTGAATCTTACCTTGAAATTAAATCCCATATGAAATTGAAAATATTCATGTGACAAACGGTTAAGTATTTTTCTTGGTTGTTTTACCTCAAACGCTACAGCTAACATTTATCTGACGCTGAAGTTTGCAATATTTTCTTCTTTCGTATGGTGCAGTCTTGGAACCAAGAGAGCGTAAACCCGCTTTTCTTCAATTTTTAGTCTACTCAAAATAAGCTTAGTTCCATTTTCAAATGTGCAGACCAGTACGAGGGTGTCTTCAGATTTTCTCTGCACCCCCGATAAAATACAGAGCATAGGAGCCATTGCAAAGCATATAATAAACACATTCTGGTATTAAGTAGTGATAAAATAGTTAAGCGGTAGACTAAAAGCTTTCAAAATTGACAAATTAGGCAAATATTTGTCATCGGCGTTTTGTCATAAACAAATATTAAAATCGAGTATAAATCCCTCGGGTCAAATTTGACCAAAATTAAACTCGTTTTGGTGTCAGAGACGCAAATTTGAACGAAATGACAAAAGTTTTCTCGGGTTTGGTTTAAATTTTGAAATTGTGAAATTCGAAGCCCCGGCGGGTTTTGCTTGCGACCGGTCGTAGGTGACCATTGATCGGCACAGTGGCATAAGCACGTTTGGATGACTTGAATTGCCTAAGCAGCTTTAGAGTACACGTAGTGCAGGCGGCATCGGATATGTGGATATGAAAAATATCCGGATATGTATCCGAAACGAAATATGTATTCGAATATGAAAAAATATCAGATACCCATCACTACGGACTGTAGCGACCCGAATAAGAGGGGGATTGATACTTAGTTGGCCTCTCCAGAGGGTACCCCCTTGTTATTCGGTTGCGGACTGTTATTTATTTTCAACCCGCCCTCCGCCACCGTTCGTTACTGATATATCAGGTATTGCAACTATACGTTGAATTAAACGTTTGTTTGTCTTGTGCCAGTAGCTTGAGCGATAATGCAAGGTAGTGATAAATGACATTTAATATGGACTCTAGGTTTAAGGACTCTATCCGCTTACGGACACTTATTATTGATACGGACTCCTATTGATTGGGACTCAAAATGGGGAAGTTGCGCTCATAACTTGTTTCTTATGGAAAAATACTCGCAAACTGCCAATCGTTGGAAGAGGCTACGTTTCAGTGCCGTTCTCGACTTCTTATCTCCAAGCTGGAAGTGTCTATAAAGGGTTAGGAAGACTTTTTGCGGGGCAGGAAAGAAAGCTTTGGCGTCATGTGCGCTTGCTGTAGTGACCCGAATAGAAGAGATGACTGATATTTATTTTACTTTTTCAGAGGAACCCATTCGCTGATATTCGATTACGGACTGTTATTTATTTTTAATTCATCTAAATGTTAGTTGGAGTGTACACACTTTATGTTTGGTTTTGCCAGAATTGACTCGCTTTGTAGCATTTATGACTGTGTATCCCTAGATTGATGCAGTTATTACATAGCGTCCGTAACTCCTAATTTAGAGTTCATAACAGAGACCAACGCCAAACAATGGCTGGGTTTCCAAAACCCTACTTAAGTACGACTAGTACTTAAGTACTTACGTATTAAGATTACTTAACCATTTTGTCGTTTTTAAGAGCGTACTTAAGTTAAGTGAATACGTAAGTCGCTGACTAAATTTTTACAATACAAATTTACCTTTAGGCATACTAACCTTGTTGAAATTGAAACTGTAGACTATTGGTCTCGCCTCAATATAATGCAAAAACTAATACTTTCTTGTTATAACAATGGCTGACATTTGGCGTTTATTTGTTTTTGCTCGAAATTTAAGTATTTACTTCAAGTCGGCGACTTAAGTAATTACTTAAGTTTAACTTAAGTAAATACTTAAGTAAGATTTCAGAAACTCAGCCGCTGTCTTCCTAGACTGCTCAAATATGTAACAGATATGCAGACAGCCGCATAAAGTAAGGCTAAATCCAAAAAAATATTAACGGATACAAAAATACTTCGGAGTAAGCCAGTTCTGCCCAAAAGAAAGAAAATAAAAACGTTGTAGGGTCCACATAGGGCAGATTTTAAAGGCTTAAAAACTTTTAGACAACGGCTTAAGCAATAAGAATGCTTGTTCCTAAAACGTAACCCAATTAAACGTTAATAAACCTAAGCCTAAGCGTAATTGTGCGGCAAAGTGTACAACAGGGCTGTATTATACATCACAGACGGCGAAACGTTGACAAAAGTACCCCGGCATTATATTTCCATTATCGTTCAATGAGAGTTTATCAATGAAGTTTACAGTTGAGAAAGCAAAACGTCGAACACAACAACAACAACAACAACCACAACAACAACAACAACAACAACAACAACAACAACAACAACAACAACAACAACAACAACAACAACAACAACAACAACAACAACAACAACAACAAAAACAACAACAACAACAACAACAAAAACAACAACAACAACAACAACAACAATCAGAACAACAACAACAACCCCAACAACAACAACAACAGCAGCAGCAGCAGCAACAACAACAACAACAACAACAACAACAACAGCAGCAACAACAACAACAACAACAACAACAACAGCAACAGCAGCAGCAGCCACAACAACAACAACAACAACAACAACAACAACAACAACAACAACAACAACAACAACAACAACAAAAACAACAACAACAACAACAACAACAACAACAAAAACAACAACAACAAAAAAGTATTTGACATAATCGATTCAACTTGTATTTACTCACATTTTGAAGAATTTGGCCTGAAAATGGCACAGACAAACTTGAAATAAACAACAATGCTCAACAAAACCTATGGGTGCAGCTAAAGATTTCATTTCGGCAAGGTATACCTGGTCACCTTGCTAGAGAAGAGGATAAAAATTTATCAGGCGGGAGCGTACAAGACTTTTCGTTGACGTACAATCAAGGTTGAAAATTTACTGGGGCAGGGTTCAGGGGTGCGTGAGGCAGGGTGGCTTCTTTTTTGGCTACGGGCGTCATTTGGCGAAAATAAAATTCAGACCCAGCTTACAATATTTTTAGCTAATGAAAGCATGTTTTGAAATGCCTATAAAATGCCAATTTACTCTCATAGCTTTAGGTGTTTCGGGAGGTAAATATTCCCGTATATAACAGTTTTTGGTAAGGTTTTGTTTGAATATCAAAGGATTTAGCATTTTTTTCTGCTTAAATAATTGTAACAACTTATAAATATATTAAAATTATCCATATTATATTGTAAGCGTTCAAATGGAAGGTGCATACTAATGTCTCCTATCCCGTAAACCTAAACTTGAAACGTGAGTCCTCTGATTGGCTGGTATAATTTGCTATATTTTGCCTAAATTTTTACGCGTTGTATACCCCGTGAATATTTACTCGACATCAAAATAGTTTAAATTTTCAAAAGATGTCCTGGTGTTTTTGCTAAAATACAAGCGGTGAAAGCGGTTTGGTTCAAATTCTCAAGGGATCTAATCACGCCAAAATGGGGCTCTTGATGTAGTTTGAACAGCAAATGCCTACTTCAATTCATTCGGCCAAGTAAACAAAAATGTTTACCGGCTGCTACTGCTATGTTGTTTCTGGTTTAAAGAAAAATAAACAAACCGGGCCAAAAATTGACAAACAAGTCACTTAACTCAAATGTGAATGAATGAATGAATATATAAATGAATAAAAATAAGTATAAATAAAATTGATAATAAAAATAAATATACAATTAAATAAAAATAAACATAAAAAATTAAATATATACATATTTACAAGCAATATTTGTATAATTTGTCTGGTCA
This sequence comes from Enoplolaimus lenunculus, assembly GCA_030248215.1. Taxonomy (NCBI): domain Eukaryota; kingdom Metazoa; phylum Nematoda; class Enoplea; order Enoplida; family Thoracostomopsidae; genus Enoplolaimus; species Enoplolaimus lenunculus. The sequence continues at coordinate 23,080 of JASANG010000997.1, read as the reverse complement.
GCCAAATAAATTTAAAGACAGCAGTCATCAGTACAAAGCCAGCTAAATTTGAGAAAGAAATTAAGAAAGAAAATGAAACAATAATTAAATTGTTTCAGTTGTATATATTATATATACAAAATAAATATAAATTCTTTGAAAACAATCAAAATTATAGCTTAAAATGAAATCAGTCACAGAATAACGATTTATTAATCAACAGATGCTTTTGGTCATTTCCGTGAAAATATATCGACAAATATTTCACATTTTACACCGGGAAAATTAAGTATAATTTTAAATTTTCAGCGACCAACCACATTTTAGTGTCACCAAACGGTTTAATCTTAAGATTCTCAGTAAAATCTTGCATCTGATCCATTGTCCACAATAAAATGTGTACAGGGCGTGGAAAATGAAAAATCAATTCCAGAACAGCATCAGATTTCAGTTTTATTTGTAGGTCGCCATTGGGATACAACTTTGAGAAATACGATATTTGTGGCGGTGTTGTGGAATTGACTTTCAGTTATTATACAGGTCTTTAGAACAGTAGGAATCCATTAATACAGGTAAGTCTGCTTATTAAATCGGTTTTAACGGTTTGTTTTAAGAGGAATGTAACTGAATTGCGAAACCAAAACAACGAAATGACAGGTTTCGACCAAGCGAAAAGACACAGCGACACGGCAGAAGGGTACACGTTTAGTTAAATGGTCTATAATGTCAAATTGAATTGTAATGAAAGCCATAGTCGTTGACGCATAAGTGCAAGATATTGCAATTGCAGCACTGCAAGTTTGCAATTTTTGCATAGGAAGGTGCACAAAGGACAATTTGCAGGTGCAATATTTTTTTCACTGGAACCCACTGCGACACCAAGTCTTTGGCGGTGTCCATAACGAGAAATTTAGGCTTCAAAGACATATTAGTTATTTAACGTTGGCTTAGATTGATATGTAAATAAGATGCAATTTAAAAGTCAACTAGTCACAATAGCAAAGTAAAGGTTAGCTAGGTCCCGTAGCCAAGCTGGGGGCAGGGGGTCTCAGCCCCCCTGGAAAAGTTTTGGCCCCCTAGAAAATTTTCAACCTTCCTTGTAAGTCATTGAAAACCCTTGAATGTCCCTCCTGAAAATGTTTTAGCTCCCCCTAACAAGGTGAGCTGGCTACGGGCATGGGATAGCTACGTGTTCGGTGCGGATAAATATAACCTGATGTAAATGATTTTTGGCTTGCGAGCGCAGCCAGTGACGCAATTTTTCAACTTGAGAAATCTAGAAGGTTATTCTTAAGCCTTCAAAATTGCATTTTTCTGGCGTACTTTCTGAAATTTCCGAAATAATTTTACGTACTGTCCTCTCTTATTCACAAAAAAGCAGGGTACAAACGGAAGTTGACCTCCGGCTCCGGCAGAAAATCGGCCTCCGGCTCCGGCTCCTGTAGAATTTTTGCCGGAGGTTCCGGCAATCGTTTTCTTTTACTGTTGTCACAATTTGTAGGAAAGAATTTCTGAAATTTTGCAGAAAATTAGCGTAAAACCAAACAACTTAACATATTGCAGATATTGGCTAAAATAACCTAATTAACCATCATTTTTACTACATAATTTCGCCTTACCTTCGGCTCCGGCGAGTTTCGTTGACTTCCGGATCCGGTATTTTTCACCTCCTGTTGCACCAAGCAAAATAGGTGCTTCCATACGTAGGAAAGTTTTACAAAATATTTTTCACCTTTAGCGATCAAGAACAGAAGGTTAAAGTCTACTAAAAGTGACGTTGCATTTGTCAGAATTCTTAAGGGAGGTAAACCATACCCACCCCTATTACCATTAATTGAAACACACAACTTTGATAGCAATAGGTTTTGTGGCCAAAGCATAGAAAATCGCCCTAACAAACACATAAGCGTATTCCAAAACCTAAGCCTAAGCGGAAAAAAGAACTTACACCTTTTAACCCAAAAAAATACTCTATTAAAGTTTAAGCTTTACTCTATTGCAGTCTCGCAAAAAAACGTTCCGTGCCTAATCTTTACATGGACCAGTTTTGTCATTGTAAATTAAAGACTTTAACTGCAGCTGAGCAACCAGAAATTGTTAACAGACAGCGTTATAGAAGTTTTTTTGCCAAATTCTGGCAAAACAGGTTATGAATATGCAACGTTTAACCCCTTCTCACATTGAGTTGCCTGTAGGCAACTCAGCGCAGTGTATATACGGTAAATAATATATATCGCACAGTGTTTAACAATTGCAACACGTATACGTAGTACTAAATCACCACAAGACGTGAGAGCCCCCTCGGGCTCGAGCGTCAATCTCCTATAGCTGAGTGGCCCATGTAAAGATCAGGGGCGGAACGTTTTTCTGTGGGACCTAGAAAAGAGTAAGCTTAAACTTTAGACTATTTTTTGCTTGGCTTAGGCTTTAGGCTTAGGCTTAGGAATATGCTTATAATATTGTTCCGCCTCTGTTCTTTACATCGGCCCAATAATGTAGCGTCTGATTATCAACTAAGATAAATTAGTTCGCTCAATTTATGCTTAATCTTTAGCCCAAACATTCGTTTGTTTCTCGCTATTTGTCTTTCTGTCTTTGTTCTGTGTTCCTCTCATATTCTATTCTGCTCTCAATTTGCCTGTCTGTCTTTTCGTCTCTCCCTCATTTTGACTGTCTTCACTTGTCTCAGTCCAACCTGACACATTTCCAGACTCACTTGTATGTCTCCAGCCGTCAATTCATTACGTGAGTATGTCAATAATTTAATAATCAGCACTCGCAAATCGCTATTATTCAGGCATCAAGCGGCCTGTAAATGACCTCTTAAAGGCTATCCAGACGCCGTTTGGTTACCGGCTAACGGCCTAAACCCTGTTGGTGTCTGACGTGAACTATCACCATCTTAGGTTGTGTTTTGGTTAAAAAATCAACCAATTAAGTGTCGTTTTTGGACCATAGACTGCACGCCGGATTGACCCCATTCGAGGTATGTTATATACATCGAATCCTTGTGTAGAATTTTAGATTGGATTCAAAAAGCGGAAATGTTTAAAGCTTGGACTGAAAATCGAGTCATCAGATTATGGCACAGAACCGAAGAAATGTCACATTAGGCAGCTTGGCCTGGATATACAAATATGTAAATAGATTTTCAAAATAGCGTATTTATCTTCTGTAGTGACCAGAATAACAGATCGGAAACTGATATTTATTTCGCCTCTCTAGTTGGTACCCCTAGCTGTTCAGGCCAATGTAAAGAACACAGGCGGAACAGTGTTATAAGCATATTTCTAAGCCTAAGCCTAAGCCAAGCCAAGCAAAAAATTAGTATAAAGCTTAAGTTTACTCTATTGCAGTTCCACAGAAAAACGTTCCGCCCCTGATCTTTACATGGGCCGCTGTTCAGTACCGATTTTTCAATCATGCTCCAATTATTCGAACCAGACTTCTACTGTGTCAGACACAAAACAGGAACCCCAGAATAGGATTACGTACCGGATCGAATTTGGATCATTACTGTAGTTTCCACCGGCAGACGCAAGAGAGCCTGTCCCAGACCCAGCCACCAACAGGGATCAAATCCAAAATTGTGTATTATGAATTCATGCTAAAATTGTGTTTGGCTTGTAGCTCGTTAGCTTTTTTTGCTATTAAACATTGCACAGCAAGTTATTAGAAATTTCTGAATATGCCCCTGCTAGCTTCTACCTCAGATATTTCATCTGGTCACATTTTTTTAATTCAAAGTCGAATCAAAGGCTGATAGCGAAATATTCCATCACGGGGTACACTCGTAAGGTTTGATGCTAAGATGGCATTGTTGTAGCCAAGTACCTCGACTGCCAGCCCGGTGTGAAAAGTTTTTGCCCCCGATGGAAAACTTTTAGTCTCACTAATGTAATTCTTCTATAACCAGTCGTAGTGGGACTACATTAGCGAAGCTCGAACAAACGTACGCAATTAATACTGCAGGATAATTGGCTTTCAAACAAAAAAAGATTATCAAAATCGGTTCAGCCGTTCTTGAAATTCTTTTCGGACGGACAGACGGACGGACGGACGTCCACCTTTCGACCCCAAAGTACAAAACACAAACGCTTCGCGAAATTCCGAGCTTTGCTCAAAAATATGAAACCGTAGCCAAATTTTTTCATTCTTCAATTCTTTGAAGTTCTAAAGAACAATGTCATATTCACGTTCGTTTCGTGTTTTGTGAAACAAAGTTCAACTTAATTAAAGACTTGAATCGAAAACAGTAATTATTAGCTAAGTAATTCCAGATAAATAATCAGCTAAAATTACTCGATATAAAACTCGACGAAACAACGTTAAAATTGCAATTCTGATAAAATAAAGCTTCTATAAAACGCAAGTCTTTGTGTCGTAGATTTTGTTGCTGTAACAAAAACGGGGGAAGGTAAACGGAGGTATTATAGTCCTTGAATCTATGAGATCTGGACGATTTATCTCACTAACAGCAGTCGATCATAGATACAGAGGTTTTGCTATAGGCATGCTGACAAAGACAAAATACCCACGAATCTATGACACCTTGTAGGTGACTCAAATTTTTTAATAACAACAGACCTATTAGATTCAGAGGTTTTGCTAAAGGGGGTGTAGACAAAGACAAAGGGCCCGGCAACAAGCATGCCTGGCTGACTTAATTTTTCACCACAGACAGCTTCTAAAGTATCACTGATTCAGAATCGCTGACAGAAAGCGGTAGGCAAGTTATTAAGTGCCTCGACCAATGTAAAGGACAGCGGCGGAACAATATTATAAGCATATTCCTAAGCCTAAGCCTAAGCTTAAGCCTAAGCGTAAAAATGAGCATATTCCTAAGCCTAAGCCTAAGCCGAAGCCTAAGCCTAAAGCCTAAAAAATTAGTTAAAAGCTTAAGCTTACTCTATTCTAGTCCCACAGAAACGTTCCGCTCCTAATCTTTACATGGGCCAGTGCCAGAGAGGGGAGCGAAATTTTACCCCAATGGTGTAGAAAACATTGTTAATGAAAAAAGCTTAGTAATCTGAATTCGGTGACTCCCTGTCCCATAGGATTCTATGCTTGTTTCAGGATTGCGCTATACTTTTCATACAGCACTGTCGGTTGCCGTCCGTCACCATTCGTCACCATCCGTCCTCATATGGAAGCTATCGTAGATCAGTAATTCACGGACGATTCCGCCCGGTGACAGTCGGCAACGGATGTCGCCGGACGTCATCAAAAGTATTCCGCCAGCCTTATCCTGACAGAAGTAAAAAAATATCGGTCCATATATTATCAAAAGCGTTATTTACTATTGACCAGAAACCGTTTTCCGCTTTATTTCCGAAACAAACGGATACACCGGATCATCAGGACATTGTCTAGCCACGTCATAGTCTTTAGTCCGTCACAAAAGTGGTAAACATTTCCTTTTGGCTCAACCGGCCCCAGTACGAGCGTGACAACAACATCCATGAACTAACACCCAAACGAACCTTTAATCGCATTTTAGACGCAATTGTTGACAGCCGGTCGGACACAGAATGGTCACTGCGAAAGGGTATAAAATCTCATGCGAAACATGTGCTGCATACGAGCGTATCGAACGAGAGAGTTTGTTTCAATCTTCGACATCCAGCGGGATTTTTGTCAATCCAGTAAAAGCGTTTTTTTCTCAATCAGTCCTGAATATCCGTCTCCCTTCACGGCTAAATCCTGTTGACACAAGACTTACTTATTCTACTTATTCAAGACGGCAATTGTTTAACCAGACAGCTGTCTAAATAGTTAATATGTTACAATTGACCGTCGTTGAAATTGAATTATAACCTTGGTTCATGGGGCCCGTAGGTCTAGCGGAACCAACCATTCGAGAGGGCACACGGGTTACTTAGAAATACCAAGCTAAAGGATATAAAAAAATATATAAGTAAACACTGTGGAATGTAGCAACAATTCCTATTGGTTAACAAGGAAAATTGAAACAAATAAGCCGTTGATTGGTTGAATCCCTCAAGCCCTCTTCTTGTAATTGCCATCCGACTCGGGTTGCGGTTGTTTTGGTGCTTGAATGATCGTTTATTAATAAACATATTTGAGACCTTTGAGGTAGTACACTTGAAAGCGAATGCCGGCCAACAATAGTGTTGCCAAAATTTCAAATTAGTCCAGTTGGAGCACAAAATAATCGAGTTTTATTAATGAGAATATAAGAATGTGAAAATATAAACACTCAGAATATGAAATGTTTCAAAATATTGGGTGAATTTTAGAGCTACGAAATCCATTTCTGGCTACATGGTCAAAAACTAGAATTTTGGAAATATATTTAGGGTATTTTTAAGACGGGGTAATATTAGATGATACGATAACTGGTGTTTCTAGTTTCTATTTAAAAAGGCCTGATAGAAGGTAATATTTAAAGAAAAATTATCTAAACCAGACAGCGGGGGTACCTTCTTGTCTACATGACCAATTAAATGTATGAAACCAGGGTACAACTGGAGGTCTGCTTCCGGCTCCGGCAGAAAATCTCCGGCTGCAGTACAATTTCCGGTAGTGAAACCTTGCAGAAAATGAAATAGAAATTTTAATTAGGCTTAGGCTTAAGGTTACAAAATAAGTCAACCATCGAAAATTTTTTGCTTTGCTAACAGCGGAAAGACAGAAGTTCGATGTCTAAAGTACTGTAGTGACCCGAATAAGAGGTGGGACTGATATTTATTGGGCCTCTCCAGAGGGTACTTCCCTTGTTAATCGGTTACGGACTGTTATTTATTTTTAACCCACGCTCTGCCGCTCTTCGTTACCGATATATTTCGGTATTGCAACTATCCGTTGAATTAAACGTTTTTTGCTCGTGTATCAAAAGCTTGAGCGATCATGCAAGGTTATACTTACAAATGTACTTTTAAAACTTAAGTACGCTTTAAAGTTCCAAACTTAACTTTATTTGGTCCTGGAGTCATTTATGCCCTACAATTCGGGTTAATTGTCATTTATGGACTCTAATTAGGGTTTAGGAACTCTATCCACTTACAGACACTTATTGCAGATACGAACTACTATTGATCGGTACTCAAAATAGAGACCTTCCACTCTTATTAGCCCCTCTTATTCGGGTGAATACAGTGCCATGAAATTATTTCATTCTAAAGAATCTTTCAACCCCAAAGCAAACGAAGTATTGTAATGTTCGCTAGAAACAAAATTTCAACGAAGGCTTTTATTTCGATCGGGTTTGGTTGAATCCAGGTGCACCTGCTCGTCTGCAGACGCGTAAAAATTGAGCAAAATATTCAACTTTAATTGGGAAAGTTGCTTAGAGGCAAGCACCTGGATTTGCTAGTTTAAGCGTTTAATATTTTATTTTTTGGGGGGAAAATTTGACCTTTTTAGCGATGCTTTAATGACTGTAAACCAGACGCAGGTGATTTTTTAATAAGCCGGCCACTCAAGATGCAGCGAGAGTGAAAATTATTAATTATTTTTGTCAATTTTAGGCCAGTTGCTAGCTTAACCTTTTAACACATAGAGTATACTATGAGCAACTAAATACAAGGAATATATGAGCAACACCGACACTGTGTGCAGTGTTTAACAATTTTAACATATATGCGTAGCGCAAAATCTCTACAACACGGGACAGCCCCCTCGGGTAAAGAGTGAAGCTCTTATAGCTGAGGGGTCATTGTAAACGCTTCCGAACAGAGAGACTGAGGATCGCATCTTAGTTTGAAATTACATCTCATATGAAATTGAAAATATTCATGTGAGAAAGGGTTAAGGCTGAAGTGTTGGGTAGAAATTTTCAAAAGAGGCATTGCTAAAATTTTCAGTTTACCTACAAGCAAGGTTAAAAGTTTTCTAGAAGTTGCAATATATTTTACGAATAGCCGCTTGGATTTAGCCTAAACCATTGCACCCCCGCAGTGTTTGATTTTTCAGATTTTGGCATCATTTCGGCTAATACTGAAGCTTAGGTATACGCATAAGCTTTAAGCTTTTACGTTCCAGCTTGGGCGAAAAGTTTGCAAGAACCTAATCCAAAATATTATGCTGCTTGGGTGCGGTTAGATTTTAGAATCAATTTTTGTAGTTTACATCTTGCCGAAATGAAATCCGGTCTCAATGCCCGTTAGCACTGTAACTTTAATCAAAATTAGCAACTTTATTGCAATCTATTTTAGTAAATAAAATCATATTTTAGTAAGCATAAATTTCTTTAGATTATTTGTCTTAAAGCTCGTATATTTGCTGTTATTCCTAAAATAGAACCATATATGTATATATTACATATATATACATACATACATACATACATATATATATATATATAAATTTCAAATATTCACCGATCAGATAGGAAACTTTATAAAACATTTGGATTTGAAACTAAAAACATTTCAGTGATGATAATGAACTTTGGTCGTCGCTTTAAAATGTCCCCAGAGGGAGGCGCCCTAATGACACGACCTTACACAAGGAAGATAATGAAGAAATAGCCTTGAAGTCTCTAAACCTGTAAAAACACTGGGAAAAAACACATTTACAGGCTGCCGTATACCCTGCAGAGGTCAAAACAATTTTCACAGCCAGTTTAAGTGGTGCGAAAAAGACCCGAAATGCAATTGTCATAAACACCGCTGACCAATTCTACAGAAAACGAAGTATAAGAAACAGTTGTGAGCTTAAGAAAAGCTAATGTCATACGAGCGGACGTCTTCCGAACCGAAGTTTTAGATTCTGGATTAAAAGTTATCCATCAAAACAGTACTAAAACCAACAAATACGGTCAATATAGTCGATTGTAGGTGTTGGTACGAGTTCCATGATTCTACTCCTACTCAAAATCAAAATTTAGCGAGCTTTTACCGTCTACGCGCAGTATCTGTTCTCGGTGCACTTGCAATTTTAGGGTTGCACAAATTACACCACTTCGCACACTACTAAGGTAAATAATTCGTTTCCATATCCAATCAGCATCATTTCTGTGGCAACACTATTCACACGTGGGCCCAGGTAAAGATCAGGGGAGGAACGTTTTTCTGTGGGACTAGAAAAGAGTAAGCTTAAGTTTTAGACTAAATTTTTTGCTTGGCTTAGGCTTAGGCATATGCTCATTCGTACACTTAGGTTTAGGGTTATGCTTAAGCTTAGGCTTAAGCTTAGGCATATGCTTATAATACTGTTACGCCCCTGTTCTTTACATTGGCTCACACGTGCAAGTTTTTGCAACTGCAATTTCGATGCGAAATTTGCAAAGTCACAAATGTCATAGATATTTTATTACAAAAATTGCTCACGCAACTTCTTGCAGCATTTTGAAATACCGAAATAGCGCATATAACCTGAAACCAGAGCCGCTGGTATTGGTACGACTGCCCATCCCCTCCCGTTTTTGGCACTACATTTCATGGTTTGGATCAGCGGTCATTTTCCCGACCACATTTTAAGGTCAGTCTTAATTTTCTGACCTGCAAACTGGTTTTTAAAACGCCTCTGAACGTTGGCTTCTTCAAATTGTGTTACGAAACATAAAAACTTGACTGTAAATTCCGATGAGTTTGTAGACATACGAAAAAGCTGCTGAATAAACTTGCATATGCCGGTTTTGACAGAACTTATGAGCCGAGAGACGGCAGGATTACGAAGAGGTGTAGGCGGCTTGGTTTTGGTGGATATTACTTTATGTTTTTGACTCACTAAAATTTACACTGTTCAAGCAATATAGTGACATCAGAGACCGAAAGTCTGCAAAGCATAAAACTAATTATTCTTAGTAAAAATGGCAAAATTAATCTAAACAAAACATTGACACCGCCGAAGATTTACTTTGTTGTCTCTTGTAAAGTTTGTCAGAATTAATATTTTCAAATTAATTATTCTTTTATTATGAAACAAAGAAATTCAAATTTGTTTCAACGAAAAGTTAAACTAATACTTAATTGAAGATACGTTATGGGTTGCGCTATACTCGTGGTGCGGCACCGTCCGTCACCGTCCGGCGCCGTCCGTCACCGTCCGTCACCGTCCGTCGCCGACTGGCGCCGTCCGTCGCCGACTGGCGCCGTCCGTCGCCGACTGGCGCCGTCCGTCACCGTCCGCCGCCGTCCGTCACCGTGCGTTATCGTACACAAATAACACATGTATGATACCGTATAGTGACGGACGGTGATGGACGGCGACGGACGTCAACAAAAGTATAGCTCAACCCTGAGATCAGAGCCAATTTTCTAAAATGCCCATATTTTCAGTTTCATTAAGAGTTCTAGCAATGCAGGGAAGGTAGTAATTATACGCACACTGTAAATTAAAATGAGTATTCAACTCAGACGGAATGTTTGTCATTTCGAGTTATGAACCAACTCAAAATTCTGAGTTGTGAGCCCTAACTCAGACTGAGCGATTAACTGATTCTAGTTGAAATCAACTCACTGGAATTTCCAGTCCAGGTGGCCAACAAGGGAAACTATCCAGTGACTTGTTCTCGTAGGGCTTTTTCGTCTCTTACATTATCATTCTATGGCTCTAATTTAAGTTTTAGAAAAACGCTAATTTAGCTAAGTTATACCTAAGCCTTTATCTAAGACTAACCTAACCTTATAAATGTTGGCAAAAGTGTTTATACAAAAGCCTCTATTTATTTATAAATATCAATCGGCGTTTGCCTTGGTTCTGGATAAATTACTCAGAATAACTAGGATTGTAATCCGAGCAGCTACTAAATACACCAATAACGTGTTAATACATAGGTTTCTAAACAAGCGTACTTGCCAGCAACAAAAACGCAAAATATAAAAATTCGGGAAATCTGCATAAATGTTCACCTAATCCTCTTCTGGTTCATACTGTACGGACCCAAATAAGAAGGGGTAATAAGAAGCCCCCATTTATGAGTCTCGATAATAGTAGTCTGTATCCCTAATAAGAGTTGAAAAAGATGACTCCCTAACCCTTAGAGTCCATAACTGTAATTATTTCAACTGCAGTGTATCAATGACTCAGGACCAAATAAAGTTGATTCAAACTTTAAAGCGTACTAAACTTTGAAAGTACATTCCTAAGACAACTTGCTATCTAAGCTTTTATAAAGGGAAAAACGTAATTCAACGGATAATTGCAATAGGATAATTAGGACTAATGGTGGCGGAGTCAGATAAAAAAAATCCGGACGATAAAGGGGTACCCTCTGGGGGAAAAACTAATCCCTTTATTGCTACTACAGTAAGCAAAAAGCCATATAGCAAGCGTAAGTAAAAGACAACGAAATAGTAACATAGACATAAAATACAACATCCTACTACAGACCATCCAATGCTTTACGGCGTATAAACAGCTACAGGACTAAAATCCTACCCATCCAGTCAATCTCTAAGAATTGTGGAGATTTAATTAAACGCCTTTAACTATGTATAATTAATAAACGCTCAAAATAGAAATAAGCGATTTGTATTACTAATTTTGACTTGGTTAAGGCAGACAACATAACGGATGTATTGACAAATTACAACCCCCTCCGATCGGCAGATGATGTTATATCCGTTTAAATGTTTCCTCTTAGAATAAAAAGTTACATTTTAGCACAGAGAGGTAATTGAACTATGGAAAGAATAAGGTTTGTCATTAATAGCAAAATAAATAGCGGTAAGAAAATCCACCAATTAAAATCAGGCGAACTTTGACTAAGACTTAACTTTTACTAATTTCGAATAGCGCTGATACTGTACCCAATAAGAGGGAAAATAGAGTGGGTCCCCATTTTATCAATAATAAAGCCCGATCCTACAAGAGCCATAAGCGGACAGAGTCCATACACCCTAAGTAGAGTCCATAAATGCCAATTCTTCCTGATTGAGTCATAAATGATCAGAAAAAGGAAAACTTAAACAACTAAATAAAGAAATTTCTAATATAACCTCATATCGCTAAGCTTTTATAAGGAGAAAAAACGTTTAATTCAACGGATAGTTGTAATACCGAAAATATGTAGAGCGGCGAGGCGGGTTAAAAATAAATAAAGTCCTACCGAATAAGGGGCTGAGAGGCAAGAATATACCCCCCTCTCTTATTCGGGTACTACGAAACAACTTAAAAGTCAAAATATGGTAAAAAACGCCAATTCGCCTTACAACCCATAAATTAAGTTCAAAAAATATAAAAAAAAAAGCCAATTACAAACTGACGTCAGTAACGAAGAAACCTACACAACAGGAATTTTTGTCGTAAATAAAATTTGAATATTTTACTGGTACACAGGGACCGGAAAGATAACTTAGGGATTTCGTAAATCATTCAAAATAAAAAAATTTTTAAATCTAAAAATTTTGAGTTAGAATTTTTTGTCGCTAGTCAGCTTAAAACAACATTTAATAATTAACCTTCTCATGTTGTAGAACTAGATGAAGAAATAATATGAGTGTACAATTATAAAATAAATAGAACTAAATCACCACAAAACAAGGTACCATTGCCTCTATAAATCCTAATAAAAATCTAAAAATAGAAAATATTATAAACATTTCATAAAACTATAAAACTAATTTAATTAACTCATAAAATTATTAAACATATAAAAAAAATAAAGAAAAACCCCTAAAGCCCATAAAAATCTACATCCCTCTAAAAAAACCCCTAAAGTGGGAACAGAAAGAATGAATAAAGTAAACTCTCCCATCTATTAAAAGCAGTCTAAAATATAATATAATAGAAAAGTGTAAAAACTACTAAATTTATAGCTGAATATTAAAAATCTATAATAATTCCCAAAACATAAAGACATTGCCTAAACTAAAAACCTGAACGAAATTATTAACTTAAAATTACATAAAATACATACCTAGATAACAGAAAAAACAAAGAGAAGAAAAACATTAATAATATACTATTAAAAAAACATCCACTAAAATATACCTAAGGAAAAAAAAAAAGCTAAAAAAACTTGAAATACCCGACTACACAAATTAGAAATCGACTCTAAAAAGAAAATAATACTAAAATTACTAAAAGAGAATCCTAAAATAAATCTATTAAGATGCAACTAAATAGAATAATATATAAACTAAATCAAAGTAAAGAATAATAATATATAAACATTCATATAATATCCTAGAAATAAAATACCAAGAAAGAACGTCTAAATACCTCTATAAAAACCAGGAAAATGGAACTTATTACTAACCTCAATATATCTAAATTACCAAATCAACTAATTAATTCAACTAACGTAATAATTTTAATAACAATTAAAAATCAAATCAACAAACTACTACTTAAATAATTTAAAATAAAATACTTGAAAAACTAAAATCGAGATACTCCCATTTCTCAAATTACTAAAGAAAACCTATAATAAACAGGATGAATAAAAAGAATGGATACTTCTAAAAGATATAATAAACGTAAAAACACTAACTAAATTAAAAAAAATAAAAAAATATATCAATATTTGTAAAAATTACACAATACTCTCACATAAAAATCAAATAGACAAAAAAAAAATAAAAAAATAAATACCTAAAAAAAGAAAAAAAACTTAAAAAAACTAAAAAGTGAAAAGTAAAACTAGAGCTTGAGAAAAAAAAATAAAAAATAAATATAAAAAAAAAAAAAAAAAAGAAAAAAAAAATAAAAAAAAAAATAAAAACCGAATACTACAAACTAATGACCCAATAAATAGTCCAGCAAATACTAGATTTCTATTTATCAAAAAGTTGAAAATAATACACACAGAATTATAATCAATAAATTTATCTATCTTACTCAACAATCCAGTATAAAACCTTACACCGTATGAGAGAAAAACTCTATTTAACACAATTAACTCAGTTCACTGGCCGGTAACTGGCGAGAATAGAAGGTATACGTAAAAAAGCGTATCCTAAGCCTATCCTAAGTAAAAAATACAATTAAATAAAATAAGAGAAAACTCGCCCCTAAAAACAGAATCTTGAATAATCATCATAGATTAATAATATAAATTAGTAACCCAGAATTGTGTAAAAGACGCTGTCCTGATCACGCCTAGAAGTTTATACCTGGAAGATACCTGGTTCTTTAAGGAGGTAGATCAAAAATGATGGCAATATAATCCACACTTCAAAAATGGTGTTCAAATAACTCTTCTAAAAAGGTCTACTACACAAACTGAGTCAAATACAACTCCTCCAAAGTCACATTGACTAACCCAGTCGCTAGTCTAATTAACTCTGGTGAGAATTTACTCAGTTTGCGTAGTCCAGAAAAACCTATTTCAGAGGAAGGTACCATTTCCAGTGCAAACGTTATTCTAAAGCCTGTAAAAGTGGTTTTTCCCGTCTCTCAGGAACTGTCAACGGCATAAAGCCCCGCTGAGTCATAGCGAAATACGAAAATGTAAATTTTTAAACTGCCAATGTGTTTCTGATAAAGTACAAACCCACAAAATAAATATTCCATTAACATTTATGCTTAAATTTAGTTTCCATAGCTACTAATCACGCTTACAAACACCTTTCTGTCGCAAAGGTCAAAGCCTTCGGTGGTCACTCACACTACGGTCGAGTGACCTAAGCGCAGTAATGGACGTTATATTTAGTCGCGTAGAGCCTAACGCGATTTTCACGCCTTGGCTCTGCGCGCAAATGACGCAAAGTCGCTGGTGGCTGTTCAGTGATTTTGTTTGTAAATTTGGTGCAAGTTTTGTATTGTTAACCCTTTCGCTCATAGAGTACACTATGAGCAACTAAATACAATAATATACGAGCAATACAGACACTGTGAGCAGTGTTTAACATTTTTAACATATATGTGCCAGTGCAAAATCTCCACAAGACGTGAGAGCCCGCTCGGGCTCGAGCGTCAAGCTCCTATAGCTCAGTGGTCATCGTAAACGCGTCTCACCCGTGAGACTGGGGTGCGAATCCTACCTTGAAATTACGTCTCATTTGAAATTGAAAATATTCATGTGAGAAAGGGTTAATTGCTGTAATTTTGTACAAATGCATCAAATAGGAAACGAAAAACTAGCTGACATTAAGCTAAATTTTGCTTCATTTGCAACCTTGGATCCCGGGCCCATATTCTCAAACGCGTATAGCACCTATCATCAGTTAGAGATCAGTTTTCAAACTGACGGAAATTTCCAATTGCATATCTTAAAATAGTACAGAAGTAGAACAAATCAAACGCGAACAATGTGCTGAATTTTGAACTTCACCATGCGCTGGTTCTATTTAAAGTAAAGGACTTTTTCGCAAACTGGTGATAGGTGCTACACACATTTGAGAAAACACGGCAAAAAATGGTGAGTCAAATTGACTCGCTCCGAAATAGGCTTTTCCTGACTGCACAAACTGAGTCAAAATTTGACTCCGCCAGAGTCAATTTGGCTCAATGAATCGCTCTGTGAGTCAAATCTGGCAATATAATAAGTCAGTCAGTTGCTGATTAGCATATAAACGAACTTTGCGTTCGAATTGTTATTGAAACAGAAAATTCAATTAACGTTGAGATTGAAATTTACCATTCAGTTCGCATTCCCAATGACGTCACACTTTTATGATCAGGCCGTAGCCAGCTCACCATATTCGAGGGTCGAAAAATTTTCTGGAGTGAAATGCAAGGATTTCCGATAATTTTGCTCGCGGGGTTGAAACTTTTATAGAGGGCGACAATATTTTAGGGCACGTTGAGCCCGACCGGGACCTCCTTCGCTGTGGGTCGATTTTGAATTTGAACGTAACGTAGGATATTATATGATGCGATGTTTACATCAAGATATTAATTATTCTTTGGCTCTTGAATCGTGTACCAGTTCTATATATTCATTCAACTATTTAGGTTACGAGCACAATGTGACCTTATGATCAAAGATACAGAAGAATCTTCAGTACAACGGCACTTGGTACCGAGGATGTATACACTGCAAAAATGGTGAGTCAAATTGACTCGCTCCGAAATAGGCTTTTCCGGACTACACAAACTGAGTCAAAATTCGATTGCGCCCGAGTCAATTTCGACTCACTGATTTCAACGATTGCCTCTTGAGGAGTCGAATTTGACTCAATTTGTGTAGTCGGGAAAAGCCTATTTCGGAAAGAGTCTATTTGACTCACCAGCTTTTTGCAGTGTTCATCCTCACTCCGTCGCTGTGCAGGTAGATTTAAAATTTTCCAGTGGAAATCGGTACTTTTTGTCAAGTTAAAAGTTCACATCAGTAGCAGTCACGGATCAATGTCGATTGGAATGTGTTTTAGCTCCTGTGCTGCCTTGCTGAACAAGTTTTTCTGTGCTAAGTTGTTTGATCTGAGGTTAAATTGTATTTCCTATGGATAAATTTTGAACCGAAGTTCCAAGGTACAATTTCACGTTCAGGTTTCTGACTGAGTTTAAGAAGCCAATGTCTCAAATATAGTGTCCCCTTCGGGAAAATCCTGTATTCATACGCATTTTTAATACTTCAGCTATCAAATTTAGTAGTTTTTAACACTTTTCTGAATAAATATATTATATTTTGCAGACTCCGCTTTTCAACCTCACAGATGGGAGAAGTTTACTTTCACTGCTCAGCTATAGCTTCTCGTCCTAGCCCGTGGACGCTCTCGCGCAGACCCACACCCAGCTCACCTATCTGAGGGGGTTAAAGATTTTTTAGGAGGGCATTGTAGCAAATGTTCCATGGGGGGCGAAATTGGTTCCAAGGGGGTGAACCTATTGGCCCTCTCTGATATGGTCCCACTCTCGCGTCTTGTCGAGATTTTTATATGCTACACATACATGTATTAATGGCAAACACTGCGCATTGTGCAATGATTGGATTGAAGGATTGAATGTACGCAGTTCACAATTAGTTCCTTATAGTATTCCCTATGCAGAAAATGTTTAACCCTTTCTCACATGAATATTTTCTATTTTCCCTGAGACCTACTTTCATGCTAGGATTCGAACTCCAGTGACTGCAGTAGGAGGCGTATACCATCACAACTCAGCCGTAGGAGCTTGACGCTCGAGCCCGAGGGGGCTCTCACGTCTTGTGGTGATTTAGTACTATGTATACGTGTTATAATTGTTAAACACGGTGCGATATATACTATTTAACGTATATACACTGCGCTGAGTTGCCTACAGGCAACTCAATGTGAGAAGGGGTTAATTATTAAATAAAGCAAAATTTCCGAATCGGATTGGCTTCAAAAACAGCTGACTTTACCGACAAAAACGATTGCTAACACAAAATTTTTCAGATTTCAAAAATTTTTGTTATTTGATGAATGAAGGCTTTTAGCCCGAAACGTGCCCTAAGTCTATCTTTCCGGTCCCGTGTGTACCAGTAAAATATTCAAATTTTTAATTTGACGACAAAATATTAAACCTGTTGTGTAAGGTTTTACGCTTCGCAGTTCAGCTGACGTCAACAAAGCTTTGGTAATTGGGCTTAAATTTCGAGTGTCTTTATATTTTAAATATCGAAGCTTAACAATTATAGATGGGTTGTAAGAAGCGAGATTGGCGTGCTATGTTTACCAGTATTTTGACTTTTAAGTTGTTTACTGTAGTGACCCGAATAAGAGAGGGGGGCTGATATTTCTTTGGCCTCTCCAGAGGGTACCCCCTTTTATTCGGTCACGGACTGTTATTTATTTTTAACCCGCCCTCGCCGCTCTTCGTTACCGATATATATTCGGTATTGCAACTATCCGTTGAATTAAACGTTTTTTGCTCCTGTATCAAAAGCTTGAGCGATAATGCAAGGTTATACTTAGAAATTTACTTTCAAAATTTAAGTATGCTTTAAAGTTTCGAACTCAACCTTATTTAGCTCTGCAGTCATTTATGCACTACAATCAGGAAGAATTGGCATTTATGGACTCTACTTAGGGTGTATGGACTCTGTCCGCTTATGGACTCTTAGTAGGGATACGGGCTTCTATTGATTGGGACTCAAAATGGGGACCCACTCTAATTTGTCCCTCTTATTCGGGTCACTACAGTATACAGCGCTATTCGAAATTAGTCAAAAGCTTAAGCTTACTCTTTTCTAGTCCCACAGAAAAACGGTTCGCCCCTGATCTTTACATTGGCTGGAATTTTCTTACCGCTGGTTTATTTTGCTATTAATGACAAACCTTATTCTTTCCATAGTTCAATTACCTCTCTGTGGCTAAAATGTAACTAATTTCATTCTCAGAGGAAAACATTTAAACGGATATAAACAATCATACTGCCGATCGGAGGGGGTTGTAATTTGTCGAATACGATCCCGTTATGTTGTCTGCCTCTAACCAAGTCAAAATTAGTACATACAAATACGCATTAATTATCTCATTTTGAAGCGTATTCATTAATTATACATCAGTTAAAGGCGTTTAATTCAAAATTCAACGTAGCCAGCAATAGCGTCTGTAGCAGATTGAAACTGGATGGGCATCAGGATATTTTAGTGGACGCTGCTAAGCTGTTTAAGGATACGACGACGTAAAGCATTAGATGGTCTGTAGTAGGATGTTGGTATTTTATGTCTAGTGTCCATATTCTCAAATGTACATTGCGTTGTCTTTTCCAACTTGACGCTTGCTATATAGGCCTTGCTTAGCTTACTGTAGTCACCCGAATAAGAGGGGATTGAGATTTATTTGACCACCCCAGAGGGTACCGCCCTGTTATGCGGTTCCGGACTGTTTTTTTAACCTGACCTCCGCCGCCATTCGTCACTGATATATATCCGGTATTGCAATTATCCGTTGAATTAAACGTTTTTTCCCTTGTATCAAAAGCTTGAGCGATAAGGCAAAGTTGTACTTAGGAATGTACTTTCAAAGTTTAAGTACGCTTTAAAGTTTCGAACACAACTTTATTTGGTCCTGGAGTCATTGATACACTGCAGTTGAAATAATTGACAGTTATGGACTCTAAGGTTTAGGGAGTTCATCTTTTTACGAACTCTTATTAGGGATACGGACTACTATTGATCGAGACTCATAAATGGGGAGCTCTCTTATTACCCCTTCTTATTTGGGTCCGTACAGTATGAACCAGAAGAGGATTAGGTTGAACATTTAGTGCAGATTTGCCCGAATTTTATATATTTTGCGTTTTTGTTGCTGGCAAAGTACGCTTGTTTGGAAACCTATGTAATTAACACGTTATTGGTGTATTTAGTCAGCTGCTCGGATTACAATCCTAAGTTGTACCTCGAGTAATTTATCCAGAACCAAGGCAAACGCCGATTGATATTCATAAATAAATAGAGGCTTTTGTATAAACACTTTTGCCAACATTTATAAGGTTAAGGTTAGACTTAGATAAAGGCTGTAGGTATAAACTTAGCTAAATTAGCGTTTTTCTAAAACTTAAATTCAGAGCCTGATAGAATGATAATGTAAGAGACGAAAAAGCCACTACGAGAACAAGTCACTGGGATAGTTTGCCTTGTTGGCCACCTGGACTGGAAATTCCAGTGAGTTGATTTCAACTCAGAATCAGTTGAATCGCTCAGTCTGAGTTAGGGCTATCACAACTCAGAATTTTGAGTTGATTCATAACTCGAAATGACAAACATTCCGTCTGAGTTGAATACTCATTTTAATTTACAGTGTGCGTATAATTACTACCTTCCCTGCATTGCTAGAACTCTTAATGAAACTGAAAATATGGGCATTTTAGAAAATTGGCTCTGATCTCAGGGTTGAGCTATACTTTTGTTGACGTCCGTCGCCGTCTATCACCGTCCGTCACTATACGGTATCATACATGTGTTATTTGTGTACGATAACGCACGGTGACGGACGGCGCCAGTCGGCGGCGGACGGCGCCAGTCGGCGACGGACGGTGACGGACGGTGACGGACGGAGCCGGACGGTGACGGACGGGGACGGACGGCGCCGGACGGTGACGGACGGGGCGGGGGGGGCGGACGGTGCCGCACCACGAGTATAGCGCAACCCATAAAGTATCTTCAATTAAGTATTAGTCTAACTTTTCGTTGAAACAAATTTGAATTTCTTTGTTTCATAATAAAAGAATAATTAATTTGAAAATATTAATTCTGACAAACTTTACAAGAGACAACAAAGTAAATCTTCGGCGGTGTCAATGTTTTGTTTAGATTAATTTTGCCATTTTTACTAAGAATAATTAGTTTTATGCTTTGCAGACTTTCGGTCTCTGATGTCACTATATTGCTTGAACAGTGTAAATTTTAGTGAGTCAAAAACATAAAGTAATATCCACCAAAACCAAGCCGCCTACACCTCTTCGTAATCCTGCCGTCTCTCGGCTCATAACTTCTGTCAAAACCGGCTTATGCAAATTTATTCAGCAGCTTTTTGGTATGTCTACAAACTCATCGGAATTTACAGTCAAGTTTTTATGTTTCGTAACACAATTTGAAGAAGCCAACGTTCAGAGGCGTTTTAAAAACCAGTTTGCAGGTCAGAAAATTAAGACTGACCTTAAAATGTGGTCGGGAAAATGACCGCTGATCCAAACCATGAAATGTAGTGCCAAAAACGGGAGGGGATGGGCAGTCGTACCAATACCAGCGGCTCTGGTTTCAGGTTATATGTGCTATTTCGGTATTTCAAAATGCTGCAAGAAGTTGCGTGAGCAATTTTTTGTAATAAAATATCTATGACATTTGTGACTTTGCAAATTTCGCATCGAAATTGCAGTTGCAAAAACTTGCACGTGTGAGCCAATGTAAAGAACAGGGGCGTAACAGTATTATAAGCATATGCCTAAGCTTAAGCCTAAGCTTAAGCATAACCCTAAACCTAAGTGTACGAATGAGCATATGCCTAAGCCTAAGCCAAGCAAAAAATTTAGTCTAAAACTTAAGCTTACTCTTTTCTAGTCCCACAGAAAAACGTTCCTCCCCTGATCTTTACCTGGGCCCACGTGTGAATAGTGTTGCCACAGAAATGATGCTGATTGGATATGGAAACAAATTATTTACCTTAGTAGTGTGCGAAGTGGTGTAATTTGTGCAACCCTAAAATTGCAAGTGCACCGAGAACAGATACTGCGCGTAGACGGTAAAAGCTCGCTAAATTTTGATTTTGAGTAGGAGTAGAATCATGGAACTCGTACCAACACCTACAATCGACTATATTGACCGTATTTGTTGGTTTTAGTACTGTTTTGATGGATAACTTTTAATCCAGAATCTAAAACTTCGGTTCGGAAGACGTCCGCTCGTATGACATTAGCTTTTCTTAAGCTCACAACTGTTTCTTATACTTCGTTTTCTGTAGAATTGGTCAGCGGTGTTTATGACAATTGCATTTCGGGTCTTTTTCGCACCACTTAAACTGGCTGTGAAAATTGTTTTGACCTCTGCAGGGTATACGGCAGCCTGTAAATGTGTTTTTTCCCAGTGTTTTTACAGGTTTAGAGACTTCAAGGCTATTTCTTCATTATCTTCCTTGTGTAAGGTCGTGTCATTAGGGCGCCTCCCTCTGGGGACATTTTAAACCGACGACCGATGTTCATTATCATTACTGAAATGTTTTTAGTTTCAAATCCAAATGTTTTATAAAGTTTCCTATCTGATCGGCTGAATATTTGAAATTTATATATATATATATATATATATATTATATATAAAAAAAAATATATAGTATGTATGTATGTATGTATGTATGTATGTATGTATGTATATATGTAATATATACATATATGGTTCTATTTTAGGAATAACAGCAAACATACGAGCTTTAAGACAAGTAATCTAAAGTAATTTATGCTTACTAAAATAGATTGCAATAAAGTTGCTAATTTTGATTAAAGTTACAGTGCTAACGGGCATTGAGACCGGATTTCATTTCGGCAAGATGTAAACTACAAAAATTGATTCTAAAATCTAACCGCACCCAAGCAGCATAATATTTTGGATTAGGTTCTTGCAAACTTTTCGCCCAAGCTGGAACGTAAAAGCTTAAAGCTTATGCGTATACCTAAGCTTTAGTATTAGACGAAATGATGCCAAAATCTGAAAATTCAAACACTGCGGGGGTGCAATGGTTTAGGCTAAATCCAAGCGGCTATTCGTAAAATATATTGCAACTTCTAGAAAACTTTTAACCTTGCTTGTAGGTAAACTGAAAATTTTAGCAATGCCTCTTTTGAAAATTTCTACCCAACACTTCAGCCTTAACCCTTTCTCACATGAATATTTTCAATTTCATATGAGATGTAATTTCAAACTAAGATGCGATCCTCAGTCTCTCTGTTCGGAAGCGTTTACAATGACCCCTCAGCTATAAGAGCTTCACTCTTTACCCGAGGGGGCTGTCCCGTGTTGTAGAGATTTTGCGCTACGCATATATGTTAAAATTGTTAAACACTGCACACAGTGTCGGTGTTGCTCATATATTCCTTGTATTTAATTGCTCATAGTATACTCTATGTGTTAAAAGGTTAAGCTAGCAACTGGCCTAAAATTGACAAAAATAATTAATAATTTTCACTCTCGCTGCATCTTGAGTGGCCGGCTTATTAAAAAATCACCTGCGTCTGGTTTACAGTCATTAAAGCATCGCTAAAAAGGTCAAATTTTCCCCAAAAAAGTAAAATATTAAACGCTTAAACTACCAAATCCAGGTGCTTGCCTCAAAGCAACTTTCCCAATTAAAGTTGAATATTTTGCTCAATTTTTACGCGTCTGCAGACGAGCAGGTGCACCTGGATTCAACCAAACCCGATCGAAATAAAAGTCTTCGTTGAAATTTTGTTTCTAGCGAACATTACAATACTTCGTTTGCTTTGGGGTTGAAAGATTCTTTTGAATGAAATAATTTCATGGCACTGTATTCACCCGAATAAGAGGGGGCTAATAAGAGTGGAAGGTCTCTATTTTGAGTACCAATCAAATAGGAGTTCGTATCTGCAATAAGTGTCTGTAAGTGGATAGAGTTCCTAAACCCTAATTAGAGTCCATAAATGACAATTAACCCGATACTAGGGCATAAATGACTCCAGGACCAAATAAAGTTAAGTTTGGAACTTTAAAGCGTACTTAAGTTTTAAAACTCCATTTGTAAGTATAACCATGCATTATCGCTTGAGCTTTTGATACACGAGCAAAAAACGTTTAATTAAACGGATAGTTGCAATACCGAAATATATCGGTAACGAA